>NW_023590842.1:0-21133 GCF_014843425.1 Jatropha curcas
CATGTTCATGGGATATGAGGTTAAGAACTTCATAGAGAATTATAGTATTAGGCTCCTTACCTCAAGTCCTTATTATGCCCAAACGAATGGTCAAGCAGAAACTTCCAACAAAGTGCTCATCAATATTCTACAGAGGATGATTGAGGATTTTCAAGGAATGGCATCATCTATTGTCAGAGACTTTATAGGCATATCATACTTTAAAAAGGAATGCCACTTAAACAAGTCCTTTTGCATTAACCTTTGTCCATGATGCGGTTCTGCTAATGGAGGTTATGGTTCCTTCACTTAGAGCAGCCAAACAAAATGGCTTAACTCTAGATGACTATACACAAGCTATGGCAATGGAACTAGAGGAACTTAATGAAGCACGACTTCATGCTTTTAGTAGAATGTCTGTGCAAAAAGGCATACAATAAAAGAATTTGAAAGAAATCATTCCAAGAAGGAGATTTGTGTGGAAAGTAATTTTAGCCATGGGTTCTAAATATAGGGAATATGGCAAATGGTCTCCTAATTAGGAGGGTCCCTTTCGAGTTATAAGGTCCTTAGGGGAAATGCCTACTAGTTGAGTCTGTTAGGAGAGCCATAGAAGAGAAACATCAATGGTCGATACCTCAAGAGGTACCATCCCACCATGTGGGAGATGAAGGAACAACAACAATAAAAGTAGTCCGACCCCATAGCCCTGAAAAGAAAGGTCACCTATAGTAAATAGCTCAATAACTATAGATAGATGATATATCGATACCATGGCTAGGTATGTAAAAATAAATGTAGGCAATATTCTGCCATAAAATAAAGCATGTAAATAGTCAATCCCATGATAATTCATGAATAAAATGAATAGGCCTACTGGCCATTTCTTATATAAATGTGCAAAGGACAATTCACGACTTTAAATAAATACCAAACAAATATTCAGGAAAGATCCCCAAGTACATCAAAACACAATCTAAATAAAAAGAAATCGAATAAAGAAGAATCAGTCAAGATTAATATGCTAGAACTAGCACCAAGTCTGTTGGTGCTGTGAAATAGCAGAGGAGTATATCTTGTGGCTCTCTACCGAAGCCTGTACCTAAGGTGCTTCATCCTTAATCATCTTAATCTTGGTCTTAACAAAGTCAGCCTTTGTAATGTATTCTTTGTTAAGGCATTCCTCAAAAGCAGCGATAGCAACTGCTTCACCTTCTAATAGAGCAATCTTTGCCTTTAAAGCATCTACTTGCTCTAGAAGATCTTCTCTGCATTTCTTTAACTCTGAAACTTGATGAGCTGCAATATTCACTTTCGCAACAACTTGCCGATATCTGTCTCTTTTGGTTATGGAGTCTTTAATAAAAGACTGTATCTCTATAGCTGAAGAGATAATTTGTTGGTGAGAAGAAATAAGTCAATGATCTAAGATCGAATCTCTTGTGGCCAACTAGAACCATCAACCCTGCTCAACACGTCTAATGCAGAAAATGTTAAAAGAATCTGCTTTTAAATATTGTTGATTTTGTGTCAAATTTTATTTTGGATGATTTTAGGCCTCTAGCTGGTCATTTAAAGACCATGGATTTTATTTTGTAAATATTTTACTCTTTCCTTAATTAAGATGTAAACAGATCTTTATATAGCTATTTTAGGGGCTAGAAATTAGTTTATAAATAGTATATAAGTGGAATTCTCCACCAAGAAAAGACATACCATTTTCTCCTAAACTCTCTTAAGTTTGTCATGGTATCAAAGCCACAATTCTGAAATCTATTGTCTCTTGTTCTCCTTAGCTCTAGCTCATTTTTTTCCCTTAGTTATCTTGATCAAGTTCTCGCAGCCTCATGTCTTTAGACAAGTGTGAATCTTTTTTAATTCATTTTAATGGCAAAAATTACCCTACCTGGGAATTCCATTTTGAGATATTTATTAAATGAAAGGACAACCTCTCACAGTGGATCATTTCAGAACTAAGTCATCCCAGGTGGCACACCTAAGCCCTTCAAAGAAGGCACACATCCGTTGAAGCCGCCAACAATCACTATGGCACGGTTCATCCACATTTCATGTCCTCAGTGACAACCTCCCATAATGGAGCATTTCAGAATTAACTCGTCCCAGGTGGCACACCTAAACCCTTCAAAGAAGGCACATATTCGTTGAAGCTGCCTACAATCACCATGGCTCAGTTCATCCGTATTCCATGTCCTCAGCAACAAACCTCCCAAGGCGGAGCATTTCAGTTAAAACTGCCAAAATGACACCTCACATCAGCAAAGTCGCCAAAGTGGCGCACTTCATTCATCCAAACCGTTCAAAGAATGTAAATGCTGTCCGAAGGACACCTACCTTGTCTCAACCAGACTTGGTATTTTACCAAATAATAGGTAAGTATTTCTTACTTCCGCATCTACTTTACACTTTGATGACATATTGCCCAAAAAGTAAAATATCATCAAAGTGGGGGCAAACTGTAGACACTCAAATTTTTCCCTTAAAGGCTCAGTGATGATAAACCGTTTCTAACATAAGTTTGGATTGGGATTCCCGATCGTTTCGATTTTCAAACTAATGGTACATGGCTGAGATAATACACGGGTTAACCATTTTTACTTTTTCGGATCACTAGGCATTTCGTGACGAAACAAGGCCCGAGAAGCACGACGGAACCGCTTGGTGCACTTCTCAGTGCACTACATCATTTTGCATGCCACCCAATCCAATTTTGTAAAAGTGGACCCGGCCCTATTTTGGGGCCCATTAGTGACATTTTTGCCACATAAGCCCTAAAAGAGGGTAACACATCCATTTGCCTATAAATAGGGCATTACGAATTGTGTTGATGAGGATTTTGTGGAAACCTTAAGGAAACTCTACTATTTTCAAAACTCAACCTAGAATTAAAGTAAAACTAGTGTTCCTACTTTGATCTAAGTTGCTTCACATCTTTTTTTTATTAAAAAACCTTAAGGATTCATTGAAAAGTCCATAAACACGTTTATCTAATCTCAAACTCAGATTTTTGGATAAAAAAAATCAACTCTTGGGTTTCTTTTATCCATTCTTACACAAACCTTGGGAAATCTCCAAAAAGGTAGTTTCTAAGGCCTTTAATCTATTTCCCCATCTCTTTTTCATTTTATTTTGGTGTTAAATCACCATTCTTGTGTCTGGTTGTGAGGAAAACCTATGATCAATCATTGTTTTTCAGTTCTACACAGACTCACCCCTTTAAGCTCTATTTCAACCTGTGACCATTCTAATAAGGGAAATGCCTGGAGCCATTACATGGGGGTGTGAACCCCTCCCCCGAATATCATATGCATATGGATGCATGTGACTAAGGAAGAAATGCACATGATGTGTGTGAGTCGCCACCTTGTTTAATGGATCATGTGACCTAAGGAAGAAATTGCACATGATGCTGTGTGAGTCGCCACCTTGTTTAATTATTTAAGGGTAAACTAGGAAAAAACCCTGGAGTGACTCCAATTTTTTAATTAACCTAGTTACTTAGATTAATTATCCAATGTTTAAGGCGACAGTCTTGGCAAATCCGAGGTGGATCCCGAGACTATGTCATGCTGATAAACTAACCGATGAAATGAATGCTTTTTGCAAAGGTGAATTTGATGGATTAGTTGAAATGTTTAAAGTGATTTGACTTGCCACCCGGGGGAAATTCCCGAACGTACCTACGTACTTCCGTTTGAATGGAAGATTCAAAGATCAACGTAGTTCGATAGGCCTTCTTTTGAAGGGGCTGAAAGGTGGATATGCTTAATGCATGAGTGTGTGTTAATGCTTTGTTGCATGGTTTGTTTAGGCATTTGCCAAAGGATCGATTGATTTTCGATTTAGGCGTTCGTCGCCAAAATGTTGGTTTTAAGGCATTTGTGCCAAGAAAAACAGTTGTCGGGCGATTTGTCGCCAAAAAGCTCTTAGCCAAAATGGTTGATTTAGGCAATCTGTTTGCCAAAATGATGTGATTGGGCGATTGTCGCCAAAATGATTGATTTTAAGGCCTTTGGCCGGAAATCGGTTCATTTTAAGGCATTTTGCCAAAAATGTCGATTTTACGGCTTTGAGCCGAAAATGGTTGATTTTAGGGCCTTTGGCCGAAATGAGTTGATTTAGGCAATTAATTTACCAAAATCGCCAAAATGATTGATTTTAGGGCTTTTGGCCGAAAATCGGTTCATTTTAAGGCATTTTGCCAAAAATGTCGATTTTATGCGATTTGTCGTTAAAATGGTTGATTTTAGGCCTTTGGCCGGAAATCGGTTCATTTTAAGGCATTTTGCCAAAAATGTCGATTTTACGCGATTTGTAAGTTGTTGATTGGCGGATTGTCGCCAGAAATTGAGTTTAAGGCCTTTGCCAAAAGATTTGATTAATTAAGGCATTTTGCCAAAAAAGTTCGATTTAAGCGATTTTGTCGCGCTAGACAGGTGGTTTATCTAAGTTTTTATAGGCAATTTTGTTTACCAAAATTTTGATTAAACCGTAGGCAATTTTGCCAAAATGTGATTTTGAATTAAAACTGTTAGGCGCAATTTGCTTTTGCCAAAACGGCGATGATTAAGGCTTAGCCACAATTAAATTTGTTTGTTGAGAAAAATGATTTAGATCGTAGGCAATTAGTTGCCGAAATTAATTGATTAAACATAGGCAATTTGTTGCCAAAAAATGTGATTGAACTAGGCCGTTAGCCACAATTATCGATTAATCGGACCTTTAGGCGAAGTGTTCGAAATAAAGGCGATTACACCGTAGTTATTGGTTAACTAGGCATTTTAGCCAATATTGTCGGATTTAAGCTTTAATACCACAATTATTAATTAACCGGACATTTAAGCTTAATCGTGTTTAATTAAGACAGTTTATTTGTCTAAATGATGACGTGAATGCATTTATATTGCAGTTGGTTAGAATATTTAAGAGTAGAAGAGAAATAAGCATGAAAGTGCTAAAATTAAATGAGCAGAGGTTTTCGTTTGTGTACCTGATTTAACGACGGCCGCTTCTTAGCTCCAGATTAAGCTCCTCGGTTTAGGAAATATAATTAATTTTTAATTTGTTGGAATTTAGTGGGCAATATCACAATAAAAATGCAATAAAAATTTAAACTTAAATGCAAAAAGCGGTAAAGAAATCGCCAAGGAGCGTGGGAGGTAGGAAAGATCGTCCGTCAACACAACATGGGTGTCAAAAATTGAAGAGTGTAAGTGGACTTTTTATATGGCAAAAAATGGGTCGCCGGCGGCGAGGGTTGCCGCCGGATTGCCGGTGGCCGGAAGCCACCGGCGGTGGCCGGAGCCACCGTGCTCGGCCGCGGTTACTTGGGCTTTTTCACTCCGGAGGAGTTTTCGGGAGTTCCGGGTCTCCGAAAAATATTTCGGGACCTATTCCGTGATCGTTGCGACATTCCGGACGTTTTAAGTACCATATTGACATACTTTCGATGAGTTTCCAAAATGGCCTCCGGTCCGGCCGGACTGTTTACATTCCGGCAAAACTGGCTCTTTGAGCCATGTAGGTCAAAGTTACTGTAGAAAAGTCAAATTTACTGTATCAAAGTCCAACTAATTGGCATGACACTGTTGCAGGCCGGACTGTTTGGAGTCTGGGAAAACTGGCTTTTTGAGCCTCAAAATTTGAGTATTCACAGGGGGGCAAGCCACTTTGTTTGTGGCGCTAGGCACTTCATTCATAGGTCCAGATTGATAAATAATAATAAAACTGACCCGATTCGGATATCTAGTGGCAAAGCTCTAGACTATATTGATTTAGGATGCGTTTTTGCCGACAAATGGATTTAATAAACATCAATAAATAAGATTTTGAGTAGTGATAGGTGTATTTATTCATCATTCATGATGAACATCAAGACCTTGAACTCTAATCTTGTCTTAACCTTTAAATTCCTGCTTTTAATTTAATGTCATTTACTTTTAAGCACTTTTTGTAATACCCTCAATTTGGTAGTTCTAGAAATTCTAGTTACCGGGTTAATTAATATTATCCAAATAGCTAGAATAATTAAGATTATTTTAATTTTAAAATGTAGGACTACTAATTGTAAGTTATAATGCAAATTAGAGTTAAATTAAGTCATGAGAATTAAATTGGAATAAAGTTAAGTGAGCTTAAGCCATGGCGATGAGAAGACAGCACGTGAAGCTCCTCAATCAAACATTTTGGTTTAGTACTTAAAACAATTAGTATTTAATTGTCTAATTTATTGATTAAGAACCTACTTGGTAAAATTGAATTATTAGTGCTTAAAAAAAAAATAAAAGTAAAGAATTAAAAAAAAAGAAAAGAAAATAATTAAAAGGAATTTGGCCAGGTAGGAGAAGGAGGGGGAATTATAAAGAAGCTTAGGATGTATAAATAACTTTAAGGCACTAAAGACAAGCGCCACCTCTTTCTTTCTCTTATATAGTTGGCCAATTCTTTCTTTCTTCTTTATTCTTCAACGTAGCTTTCTCTTATTCTTCTTCTTCTCCATATTTGGCCAAGTACTAAGGAAATAAAGGAGAACTTAATTAAAGGTGGAAACCAAGCTAGGAAGTGAAAAAGGTTAGTAATCCTTCCTATATTTCATAACTATATGATTTAATTGATAATTATACATGTGGTTTAGTATATTAGTATTGATATTGAATATGTGAACTAGGGGTTTTGTAATTGAGTAATTTTGATTAGAATTGAAAAGTATAATAAGTTATTCAAGTTGGTTTAATGGTGAAACTGTATTTGGAATGGAAAGAGTGAAAGGACCTACTTTAGTTTGATGTTGTTGAAGGGTTTAGCCATACCTTGACTGTATTGAGAAGGTTTATTAATTTGTGCTTAAGTAAATTCATGTTAGTTGTATATTGGTTAATGATAATTCTAAGATTTTAATTGAATCTTTGAATAAGAAATCATATAGGAGAAACTTAAAGCTATTTTTGAGTTTAATGCTATTAAGCTGTCTGGAATTCAGTCATAGAAATTGAATTAGTTAAATAGGTAAAATGAACTCTAAAAATTATGAAATTTTACAAGGGACTATTTTAAGTTGTTGGGAAGGTTGTGGTCAAAGGGCTAGTGCAATGGATAAGGAAAAATGGAGTTATAGTTAAATGTGCAGGCTGCTCAATGAAAACTCTGATTAAAAATCGGGTAAAATTTTTAGATTATTTAGCTATGCAAATGAGCTCCAAAATTCATGAAATTTTTAATGAGAGTAGCCTGAGATGTGCGGAAGATTCTGTAAAAATTTCAGAATAAATAGATTTAAGGAACTAGAGATATAGCTAAAGGAAGACAAACTACTCATATGATGGAAACCTTGTGTTCCATTAGTTTGTAAAGAGTTTAGCATATTTTTGATGTGTAATTAAGTCCAATCATTTTAGTTTTTATTTTTATAAATCTAGAATGAGATTAAGTATTAGAAGTGGAGTAGTTCATACTTAAAATAAAGACAAATGATACTTGGTCAAGCATAGACAAATTAAAGGAAAAGCATGAACATTACATTCTATTACTTATTTTACATTCTTGTAATAGTATGCGTAGGTCTAATGTGAAGTATGAAATTAATATTAATATTAATTCCATGTTATAGTTTTTGAGAGGAGAGGATTGGAAGATAAGTCAATATCTAGAGGAGAAAGGCTAGGGGAGCCTTCCAATTCATGTTAGTGTATTACTACTTTCTTACTTTGTTAAAATCAAAATGTATTTCATTTCACATTTAATTTCATAAAAAGGTTTATGTATAAAAAAGGAAATATTAGAATAAGAGTTTTATGGATTTGAAAGGAAAGAAGCATGACTTGATACCTTATGTTTTTAATGATTTAAAAAAAAAAAGATTGAAAGTTGTTTATATGAGAAAGGAGGATGCTGGCCAATTATTATCTGTAGTATGAGGGGAGGCCGTAAATTAATGTTTTCTGTAGTGTTTGATGAAATTGGATTGTTGCCCAATGTGTTTTCAGTTATGAAATGATTTATAGTCTCACAACAATTGATAGACATGGTTATTGTCGATATCACTTCATTTGTTGAAGTTGATATTGTGATTGATGTTGCAAATAAAATTGTAAATGATACCATTCCCTCCTAAATGCGGTTGAGATTGTCCCTCTTTTGTTGATGTTTATATCATATATTGAGGTTGAGATAACTTTGTCTTAATGAGCTCATAGGACACTGATGTTCCTTCGGATTGAGTCTATTTAAGCTGCTAAGACTAAACTGGATAATGTCAAATTTCTTGACTTGATGTATTTCCTATAATTATGATGCTCTGTACTCATTTTCTCACAAAGATAATTATTGACTTTTAAGTAAAGAATTTCTATCATATTAGTGATATACTTTTTTACTAAAGTCTTTAGTGAGTTAAAAGAAAGATGATTTTCAAGAAAGATTTAATGAAAAGAATTTTCATATGAAGTTTTAATTACAATTATCGTTAACATTGAAAAAAAATGTGTATTTACACTTGATTTTATATGTATGAACCGCTAAGCAATTTACTTAGTGATAGTGTTTTTTGTACTATCGTAGGGAAAGAGAAGAAGAAAGCAGGAGACTGAGTCCTACTAGTTGTGGGATTTCTTTTTGTTTAATGTAGATAAAAGAGCTAGTATTGTCGCTATTGTGTATATTGTTTCTTTTTGGGATTTTGAATGATGTATGAAAACATTAACAGAACAGCCAAATGTGTATAAGCAGGCATATATAATTGAAGTTTATATAAAACTGTCAACTAGTACATAATACAAGCTATATATATGAATATATATATATATATATGCCTTTATTATTACTTAAAGTAGTCTACTCTTACTATTACCTATCTATGAAAACTAAATCAACCCAACATGTAACTGCATTTCAATTGGGCTTATGGGTTATGGAACTGACGCGGAACCCTATGGAAATTAATTCCAAGAACTCTATGACAAGATTTGGAAGAGATCAAAGATCAAACTAAACTCCCCTCTATGGCACCCGGCACCCAGAAGCTTAAAGAGCAAGAACACCAATAATAGAGTTAAAAGAATAAGATAACGCCGCAAGTGAATTGATTAAGTTTACCTTGATTCTTGATGCAATTGAGGAATTGCAATCTCACACCTCTCTTTAAAGCAATGAACAGCCTGAACATGAGATTGAAGAATTGTTATTTCATTGAATAATAATAAGTGTGTACAATATAAACAGCTATTTATACTGAATTCTGAAAAGGTTCACTGATCCTAAAGGATTGTGGATGAGTTTAGTCTAAGATCAACAAGGCATTAGGATAATAGCAAATCTAAACCAAGCTGAGGTAAGACTAAGCCAGATCTAAAACAACTAGGATTTGGTCTAACTAATCGCAAATTCAAACTAAAGATTGACCAATCTAAACAAATCAAGGAAAAATAACCAAGGTGGCCGAATTGATATAGGAGGCCCAAACCGATAACATTGTAAAACTCAAAATAAACTAATATATAATCTAGCTGAGGCAGAGGCGGCACGGCCTGGGCGTGCCAGATTGCACGGGCATGCCTTCAAGGTAAGTGTTTCTTCGCGAGAGTCAACGGGACGGATCTGGGGGCGGTTGCAATTGCACGGGCTGCTTCAAGGTTAAGTGTTTCCTCGCGAGGTCAAGACTTGACCATGGCTTGGGGCGTTGCCACCTTGCACGGAGTGTGAAAACCTAGCACGGTCTGGCGTGCCATATGCTGGAAATTCTGAGTCCAATCAACATGGGCTTCCGATAATGTGAGAAACTTAGGTGTTCCTTAAGTTTCTTCATAGCACTTGCGGTTGAAAGCAAGTCATGGAGCCTGTTTGTTAACTTGTTCTTGAATGTTAAGGAATGTTGCTCCATATTTCTTGCACGGCTCCTTGTAATTTGCGTCCACAGGAAGTGCTAATGGAATTTCTATTGTTGTGTCCTTGTCCCTTGGCTCCATAGGTGATTGTGATAGTGGATCCCGTTATCATCCTCGCCCCCTTCTTTTAAAAAGATTTGTTCCTCAAGATCTGCATCCATGCTCAAAGGGAGACAAATACTTAATATTGGAAAATAGCAGAAACACGCATATCACCTGCAAGTCATTTTTAGGCTGTCATTAATGCACTCCAGACTTGAAAGACCATCTCCACGTTGCACATCGAGCTTATCTCTTCCCTTTGGTTTGGAAACCTCTTTTCCTGTGCGAAATGTACCCAAACCAATCTCTGGTGTTCCCCGAGAGGGAAAATCAATTTGTTTGTTTTGGAAAAAGTGATAAAAAATCTTTTTGGATATGCATGCCGATAAAATCGGTCTTGATAAATTATTTAGTCGCCACCCATTATTTTGGCAATGGGACCGTTTTCCAATTTTTTAATTTATAAAATGAACTCCATTCTAAACCCATTTTATTTAAGGCTGATTATTTAAAAGACTGGTTCAGGCGAACCAACTGAGGGTTCTAGGTAAGGGGAATTGGGGTACGTCGAGGCCCATTGGAAGCCGAAGCCCGAAAAAACCGGCCTCTTTACCTACAATCTCCTAATTTGACTTTATGTTAGAAAAGCTTAATTATGTTAAACCCAACCCGAAATAAATCGAACCGACGTTCCTAATGGAAAATTAATCAACCGTCCCAGAAGGATCCATTACATTGCATTCATTCACAAATAAATCATAGGCATCCATCATTCATTCGCATAATGCGTATCAAATAAAATAAAAGACCCGCTCTTGGCCTTATGGGTTAAAGGCGGGCCACAAACCGATGTAATACTATGTAATTAATATAAGAACAAGAACAAACAAGATTCTAAAAATTCCATGTATCATCCAACTGGAGTTAATTGGTTTAGTTTGATTTAAGACTCAGTTTTACCCTGATTGATCTATTTCTCGGATATGAGCTTGAAAAGTTTATTTTAAACTAAAGAAACTAAGGCAAATAATAGAAATACACTGGAACTGGGAGCAGTCACGTCACGCGGGTGTTCTGATGGAAGGAACAAGTGCGTGGCCGCAACTTTGCCTTTGTCTGGATTATGAAGAACAGTCGCGTCACGCAGGGTATCCTGACGAAGAACAGCGCGTGACGCAAGCTATTAGCACTGCGACGACCACTGTTCGTGACATTATTAAAATCTTTAAGTTAAATATTGCGTTATTTACTTTAAAGCAAAAATATTAGATAAACTACTAGAACAACATGAAATATGGAGTCGAACAGCTGCGTGCACGGCAGAGATCTTAATCCCAGGATCAGGGGCTTTTGGACTGAACAGTCGCGTCCGCACTTCTGGTTTAGCTTGTGTTGGACGCGCTGCATCGTCGCAAACTGCCATTCAAACTAGTGGCTGTTTACGTTTTTTTTGGTCCGAAAAGTGGTTAGAACAAACCCAGAAAAGTTCATAATGGGAGAACTTACGTTTTCAAATTGTAAACCAATTAATCAATACAAAAATGAATTTTTAAGAAACTTAAAATCTAGAAATAAATAAAATAGAAAGGAAGAGTTAGAATCGTTAGCCTTAACCCTACGATTTGGATTGCCATATGCTGACAATTAACTCAGAAAGTGGATCTTTTCACAATCTCCAGAAGCGCAATCACCAAGTTCTTTTGCGAAAAATGAAATTATCTTTCTCTTTTGTCATCTTTTTCTATCCTTTTTTGCTTTATCTTTCTTTAATCGTGTAATCTAAATATCTATGGACTTTGATCTATCCCCAGTTTACTCAATGGAGTTCTTGAGAAAGAGCTCTAGTCATCTTTTTAGATGTCTAAACTTTGAAAGATTATGGTTCTTAGAGGAAGATTGGAGAGAGAACTGAAAATGCCAATGTCTAAAAAATGTCCGTTTTTGCTGTGTAATGTAGTATTATATGGCAGGGCAACAGCGGCAGTCGCGTCACGCAGGTTAGTAGCTGCGTGACGCACCGTAAGCCCTGGCGTTGCGCGCGATCTTACTTTCCGACAGTTGCCGCTATCCATACAAACCATGCCAGCCATGCACGGGACGCGCGCCAAAAGGTGTTCAGACCGTTGGAGCTGCGTGACGCAGAGCTAGAGTCGTCACGCAG
Organism: Jatropha curcas; assembly: GCF_014843425.1. The sequence continues at coordinate 12,079 of NW_023590842.1, forward strand.
GGTAGTAGCTGCGGTGACGCAGGCCCAACGTGGGTCAGGCTCTTGGCGGTTTGGTTCAATTTTTGGTTCGAGGCACTTCTGGTTATATTGTGAAAACCTTATCCTTTGTTCTATATCATCATTGGGTATAGGTGGAGGGCATAAAACCACGTGTGATGTCAACACTGGCGTAAGCCTAACTTCTTCCTGCCCTTATTTGGCTCTTTCAGCATTTGTGTGATTTCTCATTTTCTTAATGTTAGGCTCTTAGCCTTGCATGCAAAGGACTTTACCAATTCTGCCTTTTGAGCACCATCAAATTAGGAAGTTGATCAATGAGTAAAGACAAGATCTAACTACAATGAAGGTTAAAGCCGATAAACCAAGCTTCAAATGGAACTAAACCTACAGTAGAATGTATGCTACGAATTATATGCAAACTCCATGAATGGCAAACAATCTTTCCCAAGTTTTAAGTTTTTACCCACTGGCACCGAGAGGCAGTTCCTAATTCTTATTCCTACACGTGCTCAGCGTCTGCTGCATATATTGTGTTCGGTCATCTTGTGGGCCGATAGAGGAAGAATGTCTTGTCATCGTTGTTTAATATCGAAATCTCCTTTCATATCAGGTAAGTCGTCTGACTACCCCGCAAAACTCTCCAAAATTGTGAAAGGGAACTTTGCATCCCTTCGGAAACTATAGTTCGTGGTACTCCATGCACCTTACCACTTCTGCTAAAGAATAGATCGAGAACTTGTTGGCATCGATCAGTTGTATGGAACAATGAAATGAGCCATCCTTGCTAACTATCAGACAACAACAATACTGTCCTTACATGCCTAGTTCCTAGGTAACCAAGTACAAGAGTCCATGGAATATATCGTCCAGGTGACTAGGAACGATGTAAAGGCATGTATAATTCCATGAGAGCATAGATTAGATTTGGCTTGTTGCAAGCAATACAAGAGATTTACATAACTTTTTTCTACAAGCTTCTATGCATATAGGCCAATAAAAATGTTCATTCAGCATTCAAAGTCTTATGTACCCTCAAAGTGTCCCATCAATTCCCCCACAATGGATTCAAGTAAAAGCAGTTCACGAATATAACTTAGGGCACCACCAAATTTGCTTTGCCTTAAACAATATATCCATCATGTCATAGAACTATCAAATGCTCCATGCTCACATGCCACATTATATATTGGCCAAGATCAGAAATCATTCACATATAAGTCTTTAATATACTCAAATCCGAAGCAAATTTAGAACTAAGCAGTATTAGAGCATATCGTTCTTGACAATGCATCAGGCAAATACATTATCTTCCATGCTTTGTATTGATTCACTATGGAATTTTCAATAAATTCAACCAACTTACCATGCCTTTTATTAAGCTGTACCTTGGACCCTGTTAAGTGTTTTTAGGGCCTCATGTCTGTATGGATGACAAACTCCTTAGTAGTAAGTAGTGGTTCCCAAACATTTAGACTTGCTTACCAAGCATTAAACCTCCATTCAGATTTCGTCACATAAAGTAGCAATTGGTTTCTTTTCTGCATTTAGGGACCGCCCAATTCCCACACCAGAAGCATCCACACTCAAATTTCAAAAGTATTTTCGAAAGTTAGCGTAAGAGGAAGTTTAGGTCAGATGTTAACGTTCCTTTAAGCTGGTCTCAAAACGCCCCTTATGTTGTTGCTTTCCCACTTGAACCCACTTCCTTATTTGATAATTTCTGTTTAGTGGTGCTGCAGATTGAAGAAATTGTGGGTCCCGTTTATATATGCACAACCAAGAGGGGGGCGTTGAATTGGGTTTCTAAAAATTTAAACTTTCAAAAACAAAATCGAATTCTATGGCAGTGGAATTAGAAGCATTTGTGAGGTTGTTATCAATTTTTGTAGAACTTCCTCCCAAAGTTATTGGCACGATTAGAAAGACTCTGTGAGAACTAAGGATTGCATTTAGACTCTGTGAGAACCCAATTATTGCATTTAGAACTCTCACAAGCTTTAAGCAATTTTTAGAAAACTCTGTGGAGTAAGCTATTGCGATTAGAACAGTCTTCACATAAGCTTAGCAATTTTAGAAAGAACTCTGTGAGACAGGCTATTGCGATTAGAAAGCGTTCAAGGAGTTAAGCAATTTTAGAAGACTTGTAACAGACAGTTATTGCAATTTTCGTAGAACTGGTTCACAAAGCGTTTAAGCAAGATTAGAAAACTGATGATAATTTCATATTGTTGAATTACGACTGAAGTAGTAGCCAAGGACAAGATAGAAACTGGTAAAACTCCAATACAGATTCTAGAGTTCTAATGTTCCACAGGAGATAAAGCTTATTCACGATTTAGAATCAGAAACTCCTTACAAACATCGCATTTCTAAACAAGATTAAGTGTGCGTAAGTAAATATAATCAAGCAGAACTTCAGAAAGTAAGAAGAGATAAACCACGAGATTTATAGTGGTTCGGCACTAACTGCGCCTCTCCACTCCCCAAGACGCTGCTTGAGGTCCATCCACTATGTATCTCTTTCAAGGGTAAGGAGACAGCAAAAAATACAAGGAAATGATCAACACCTAGATTCTGAACTTTATCCACTAGTTTTCCAAAGGTTCTAAGTTAACCGCAAACCCCGTCTGTTTTTGCGAGAACAGGAAACTCAATAGACATTTAGAATTCTTTCACCACAAGGAGAAGGTCGCTGAAACCTATTACAGCATTAGCTTTTCACGCTAAACTTACACAAAGTTTTTCAAATAAAGAGCTGTCTTACGAGAAGAATTACAGAAGTCTTTATGAGACAGAGGAAATGCAAATAAAGCACAGGAAGAAAGGAAACGAAATTTAGGAAAATAGATTTAAAGATCAGGACTGTTTTCAGAAATGGTTGTTAATAAATTTTCTTTTTCTTTAAAAATTTTTCTTGAAGCAAAGTGACGAAAAGAAATAGGGGGATTAAGAGAGGAGTTTTGAGAGATTTAAGTTTAAACATGGACTCATACTCTTTTGCAGAAAACCCCTTCTTTTAAGAGAGGAAATGTTTTTATATGGAAAAGTGATATGTCTCTTTGAAGTTATCGTTGAGATTATAATAGCAAGTAGAAGTTTCTGATGTTTTTAAACTAACGAGCAATTGCATGGGTTGCAATAAACAGGAGTTGTTTGACCAGCAGTTTAATATTCACACGATGCAAGGTTTGAAGATAAATGTTCAGTTTAGAAAAACAGTTGTAGCATTTATCATCAAGAAACAGCAGCTTGTATTGAAAGCAGGACAGCTGTATTAAATTAGAATGCTTTTCTAGATCAGAATGCTTTTTGCAGAATTTCATTTAATAGCTACCAAGCAATATTTACTCCAAAGATCATTGTTAGACTTGGAAAAACAGTGAAGAGTAAAGATTTGGCTATATCCTCTTAAAAATTATTCAAAAACATTTCAAAATAAATTTGAGAGAGATAAAATAGATTTGTGTGCTTTATAATATGCATTTACTCTCTATCCTACAATAATTTCCTAAGACTTATAGTAATACTGAACCAATTGAAAATATCTTCTTATCTTCATGTTCTTCAAAATAAAGAATCTTGGGATGAGGAACTTCATTTCTTTCAATAAGATTTTCTAATAATAATTTCTGCTAATAATATTAACAATACCCAAGATATTTAAATTATATTGTTTATGATAATTCATAAATCTCAAGTAAAATGACCCTTGGAGCAACAGAAATCTTTTTACAATCTTATAACAGCTTGCCAACCCAAGAAAGCTCTAACTTCAGAAACTGGATTTGGGAGTATGGGCATTTATTGATCAGCTTTCACTTTCTCCTCATTTTACTTCAATCCCTGTGCACTCACCAATAAATCCAAAATACAAGTCTATACTATACAGAATGTGCATTTTTAGCTTAGCATACAGATTTTTTTCAGTCTCAATGTTGTAATACTTCCTAACCATGCTCAAATATGGATCATTGCAGAGATTGCTATAAAATGGAGTATTCATATATATCAACACAAATTTTTAAGAAGGTACGCATATATGGTTTCAATGAAGAACTCATAAAAAGATAAATAAGGGTGACATAATAAAAATACACAAAGGAGCAAAAATAAATAACATATAACAACAAAAATAACCATAGATACATATAAAAAGAAACAAAGATATTTCCATATCAAATCACCTAAGAATATGAAATATACTAAAATTATAAGACATAGAAGAAATAAAAACAAACATAAATTAAAAAAAAATCAAATATTTGTAAAAAGAAAATAAAGTGCCCCATGCATTCATCTAACAATCATCCCAAGTCTTAGGATAGGGTGTCATATACTTTTATAGTGATTTTTGTTTGACCGCTCACAATCAACACACATGGGTAGACCATTTTACCATCCTTTTAGTACTAGAAGCACAGAACGGCACCGGGCTATTGCATCTCTCGGGCACAAACCTTCTCTATAATCATCCAACTTGGCCTTGCAATCCTTTGTTCCATTGGATTGCTCTTTTGGCGTCTATTTGAAATGTATCTAAGACTGAAAAGTCCAATTTGTGTATCTATTCCCTAAAGTTAAACAACTGGTTAATTTCACTAAAAGACATCATAATTCCTGCAACATAGAAAACAAACATAGACAACTTTCATGTTTTTAGGTTTTCAGGCAATTAAAACCTCTTAGTATACCTAAGAAGCACACGCTTCTCCAAGGCAATTCACACTTAACTCTCATCGTTCACCTAAAAAGTTTTTTCTTCTTTTCCTTCTCCTTTTATTTTTATCACCAAATTGCCATAATTGATTTTGGTTCAATTTTTTGTGCATTCCCTCATCCTTTACTCTTCTCTCCTTTTTGTCTTTTGAAATTTCTTCACTTTCTCATTCCCAAGCCGAAAACCCCTGCTCTCTCTACTCTTCCTGACTCATATCGAGTGTAATTACAAGAACCACCTTCTATACCAAAAGAATACGAGAATCCATCAAGCCCTACTCCATGGCCCCAACAATAAATGGCCAGCTCATGTACTATTCACATTAAAAGTCTCTCATACCAGCATAGAAACAAGTAAGCGATCACCGTCACCTCCCACAATATCACCATTAACCTTAAAGCTAGTCTGAGCATAATCAGTGTCCCATAACACTAGCAACATAGTCAACTACCGCCCATCAATATAATAGTACACACTTCCAACTAATCAACATCATGAAATAGTCTCACGGGCGCAGCTTCTCTGACATGCATATCAAAGCAACGGCTACAATAAAGTCCCATTAGTATAAAGGTATGCGACCAGCATCACTCAAATAGCAGCTCATCACTACACAGATCAGAACTAACCCGTCTCACAATACTCTATAGACATAATGCAAATGGCCCTCCCAAACATAAACATATCCAGATTAAAGATACTATGCTTGGGATGCCTCTACCTAAGATCTTCCTGGATGAACCCTAAAAATCCTCTCACTGCTGCCTACCATCCCCAGTAGAAACTGGACCCCCTCTGCCCAGTCATAGCCCAATAACATCTCCTTCCAAGTACAACATACTCCCTTAAAGTCGCAGTACAGCAATGCAAGGACCCCAAGAATCAGTTACATGGTGATTCCATCTCCTCACTGCTCAGCCAAATCAACCCATACTCCTTGTCGGGTCACTATCATCGGATAATACAGCGAAGGCAATGACAAAGTGCGCCCCATGGATCGATCAGCTTAATTCAGGATTTCAACATTGACTCGTGGAGGCTTGCTCTTCTTGCCAGTCTTCAAAGACATCTTGAGCCGACTTCATTGGCACGAGTTACGCTGCGGCCGTGAGCGCTCACGCAATTCTCTGGCATTTCTCATGGCAATGATTATGTTTTGACCTCAGGTAATTTAAACCTAGGTTCCGACGATTTTCCGTAGCCGAAGGCTATAATTCCCGTGACTCTTGTGGACCAGACTCGCCGCCATTAATGGTTAATTAGAAAGTCCAGTGATGGTTTGAGGCTTCTCCGCTCAATCAACTGCACCTTTATGCAGACCATTCCAACTTCTTTATACAGAACTCCCGCCAGTTAAGGAGATATCCAGATAGCTAACTTGTCTCAATGTGCCGTTGATCGAACAGTCTTGGTGGATCCCTCGGGTAGGCTTCATTCTGAAGATAATGGTCTGGTGAATTAGTTCCGAATACAGGGCTTGGTCATCCACCCAAAATTCAGATAGTATGATAGCCTTGTGCTGTTTCGAGCTTTGAACTGTCAGGGTCGAATGACTTGGTTCTCCCCTTAGCATATAATCCCGTGAGAGGCTAATAGTAGCCAGAAGCCTCAAGACACAATCTGATTTTGCGCTCGCACGTGCACAAGATACAGCTCGCGGAAAGGATAAATCTCAAGTGATGCTACTAGAAGCCAATTCGTCGTCGACGCGTTGAGGTTCCGCGCACTTATCCAATACTCGCTCTCTCTCCTTAAATATGTTCATCCTATTTTTCTCGGTAAAGCTCCACTCAAGAAGGCATAGCAAAAAGCCATCTAGTTAAATATTAGAACAATCTCCAAAGATGGCGACTCCTTTTGCATGGAGACGTTTATATTCTTATTTCCTTAAGTGCATTCGCTTACAATAACATCCTGCGTTTATTGCACAAGCTTCATTAACCTCTAGTTTCACTCTTGCTTTCCGCGATCAAGTAGTTCTCGCTGGTACCTTGCGAAATGTCGAAATACATCCCAATTTTCAATATCCAATCCCTCTGAGCCTGCACGTTATTATGGGTAATGATATTAGATTCTCACCAACCAGCGTACGTTTCTCTCATTACGACGTCCAATACTCGCAACATTTATCCTCAGCACTGGTAGATCGTTGAAGCTCCATCGAAAGCTATCAGTTGTATCCTTCCACGAGAACCTCTTATGCACATAGCTTCTATCAATGTTTCAATCGCAAGATCTTCCCTCTACGGCCATCTATCTATCTTGCCCAAGAATAAGCGTGCAATACTCGGTCCTGATCTCCATGAAAATCCCAATAATCTAATTCAACCTCCGCCGTATAAAGTTTCCTGCTCTAATTGATGCAGCCCAAGGCTCCGCCTATTCGATCTGATCTCTCACATTGTCTACCAAAACATTTTAGAATCCCACTAACTCCTAAGACTGGCGCAAAAGACAGACGCGAAAACACCACAAAAGCTTTAATTAGTCCATCTTTACTGTCAAGAACCGGGCCTCTCCATAAGGAAATTTCAAGGTGATGTCTGAAGTTATTCAAGCGAAGTCCCCACGTTACACCCAATCACTCCTCAATCCTAATACCACGTACACTTTGATTGGATCTAGTGAACGGAGGTAGTCGCTAGACAGCTTCCAAGGCCATAACTCAAACCCCAAACTCCAGTAGCTACGGAGACAACAAGGCTATATCTAAACTATCCTTATTACGGATATGTTATTAGAACTCGGCTAGGCAACGATCTTAGCATTACTCTCTAGAGCAACGTTTGAAGACTTCAAGGAGTAAACTGGAACACGGCTATTCTACACTTTATGCCTCGTCATTCCTGACATATGTCATAGAAAACAATGATACTAATATGCAACATACTAGAATTGCTGCACCAGCCTATACGACCAATCATTAAGCCACACCTCTAATCTGTTATAGTCATCTGAATAGGATAATGCAAACAAAATAGCAGAAAGGACTTTCATACCATAAGCCTTTCAAGAATAAAGAATCGTGACGAATGTATAAAAAAACTCCATCTGGGCGGGATGAATGTGATGATTAGCTATCTTACAGATAAACAAAACCGAAAATATATTGCTTGACTGAGTCTCAAGCTTTATAGCTAGAAGCAACATCCCCTCATAATCCATCTTAGATGGCGCATTACTTCGCTCAATTCTACAAAGCTGAACAAGTAATTGACAAACTCGGAGACCACAAAAGAGTATCTGGCTGCCATTTGATTGATTATGAAAACGTGAGCTGAATCGCATGTACACTGTAGGCCGGTTCCCAGCGTGGACATGAACCCCATGGAAACGTGTCTTTTTTCGTCTTTACGGTGCTGGGCCAATTTTCCAGAAGATTGGCTCTTTGGCTTTTGATGAGTGGAGTACCTACTCGTATGGCGCACTCTAATGAACCGGTCAACTGAAGACCATATACTGCCCCTCGGAAGATACCTTCCGGCGAGGCGAGTGTTTGCCTCCAAATAGACTTATCGGCCCACGAGGTGCTGACGCCTTTCAGAATCTCACTTTCATATTCCATATGTCATTAAGTAAACCCGCAAACATTCTCATATGATGTTGCTGTGTGAGTGGTACTATTTAGACCCAATTTTTTAAGATGTTGTGAATCAATACCATAATCTCAAAGATCCACATTATATCTTACTCATACTACTTACTTATATGAAAAGATATTCGAGACAATTCGTTAATCCGTACCTGCCACCGAAAAGGTATAAATGGTGGATAGATCTATGTCCAAGCCATATATCTTTCGATTAGGTTGTACTAGTCTCAAAGGGCATTTTAATTGCTCACGAGACAACAAAAAGGCAACATCACTTACTACCTAAAAATAGAACAATGTATCAAGTAAGGTGTCTCTGCCCATTCGTCCGTGAGAACAAATGAATTGCACTCGTCCTTATTGCTCTTTGTCTGGCAAATGTCAAAATGCAATTAATATTCCAATTCAGTCATTCCAGCAAACAAGCTGACAAGACATCGTGGTTCAGAAGGTCACAGGTATGACCATATCTCGTGTTCCAGCCTGATTACTGGCATCCAATCTAACTCCAAACAAAACTACTTAGAGATTCACATCAACTTATTCGCCGAGAATAGCTAGTGGTGAGTCAAATGACGAATACCTTTACGCAGACCAAATCACGCTTATAACTTGCTGACAATTCCTGCTAGATAAAGGTACATTACCGACACCAATACTAATGGTACCTAGAGACAACTTTAATGGGAACTGTATACTTTATAAGACAAAACTCTCACAAGATCAATCACAAACCCTGAGTGCAA
>NW_023590843.1:0-93741 GCF_014843425.1 Jatropha curcas
ACAAAAACCTAGTGGAGTTTGAATACAAAAGTTGATTAGGGAGAGAATCCTGAAATAAACCCATTAAATGGTGACTTAAGAGAGGCGACACCCGCCCTTACATAGGACAATAAAAAAAGAGTTACCTAGATAACACACCAACTCACGACTAGATTCGCTTGGAAGGACTGTGATTGATTTAAAATAGATTTAGAAAGAACATTCGCGATCTCCCACTCTCATTAAAATAATGACGTCACAATGCCGCTTACATGATTTATTACTCACATAGAAGTCAATTCTCCAGGAAAATACCACCAACACTCATCCGGAATATGTCTTATATGTAAACCCTAACGTAGAATAGGAAGAACCTGACCACCCCATAACTGAAATTAGAGACTTTTGAATGAGAAGGGCACAGCTTCACACCAAAGTATAAAATTTCTTAAATGAATTCATCCAAAATTATTTTTTATATTATGATAGGAAATTTAGACATAATATATCTTCAACAAATCACCCTAGCACTCTCTAATTAAAGAGAAACATGGCAAGAGCATGAAACAATTCTGCCTTAAAATTGAATTTCAACTTAATGACCCAAAAAAAGATCTCAGTTTACATTTAAGGTGACTAGATTTATATCTTTGCTCAATTCTTTACCAAACCTCATTAACTCTGAAATAAGTTTTATATTTATAGTTTAAAATCAATACATTGAGGTATATAGACCCTACGATGGGCGCAAAATACACATCAACATTATTTTAAAGAGTTCATCCTTTAATATCTGTATGATACAATTACCATTTATTATTATATAAACTATGTGAAGCAGTAGACGGTTTTCACCAATAAGTTTAATAGATTACTAATCTATTACCAACTAAAATAATAAGACAACCATTCAAATCATTGAGAAAACACTCAGAAAAATTTCTTCCAATGCTATTCCATAAATTTAACTTAGAGAAGCTCAAAGTTCCCAAACTAAACTTAAATAACATAAAACTGAAGAGGCACAACATGATGCACTATAAAAAAACAATTTAATTTCAATTTAGGAAAACCAAATATACAGAAACAGATCTGTGTGTTTAAATATACGCAAACACAAGTTCCAAATTAGCTATGACACACATGCAATATCCACATTAAACCATAAAATTACTAGCAATGGGTTAATAAAGGTAGTGTGCAATCAAAGATAGCCCAAATAGATCTTCAAAAAATGGATCTAACACAACCTTGTACTAATGAGTAAGCCTAAAAAAGCTGATGTCTTGTAACAAGACAGATTATACGACACAACATTAAAGTCAGACCCCTTAAAACTTATTATAGCATTCCTCTGTTGTCAAATAGAGATTTTTTTCTTCCGACCATACCACCTTGTTTAATGCCACCATCCATAAGAAGCTTCCTATTGAGTGATATAATTCTTTGGCTCTCTACATCATATATATGGACATAGAAAAGTCTTGAGTCCCTTACAATAAAGTCTTCCTGCTTGGCCATGGCCTCGTGTAATTTGCCCCACTGAAGCACCAATGGATCTGGTAATCAATTCCCCCTTTCCTCGGAAAAACGAAATATTGTTTCGTCGCTTCTGAAATCTTAGTTTAATTAAGATTTGAGGTAATTCCTTTTATATTCGAAGAGCACTATGACTTAAAGGGATCAAGACCCCTACTTTTTGTTAGCTCTCCGATGAAGAAAATCCAAAATTACCTTTTATTCTATGTACACCGCTGCTTCTTCCTCCTTTTTTTGATTCCACAGTAAATTGAAACTCCACATAACTAAGGATAAAATCTGCTAGTGAAGCCTAGAATAAGTCTTTGATTAATAGGGACCGTGTTGCAACTCCCCACTATTTGTCTTACCATTGGATTTCTCTTGTCTAATTAAGAATATTTATGACTGAGAGAAATTAGCGTATTTTTGAGAATTAAATTGGGATGGGAGAGTCAAACAAAAATAAAGGGAGAATGATCGAAGTCTGTTTAGGAGTGGATGTTTCTTAAAATCCTCCCTCGAAAGGAAGGGTGTGGGCACAAATCCGACTAGGTAACAGGCAAACCATTCAAGGAAAGACATCAAGTGAAACTCCATTTGGAGCGCGAATTAATTGAGTATGTTTTTTAGGGTATCTATAATATTCAATATAACCGAGTGTTTTGCGGCCTGCTTTCATCTTTCATGTCTCTCTAAGGCAATCTTTAATTTTTTGTATAAACAATAAATGATCCAACGGTATATCTTGAGGTGTTCAAATGTGGGCAATGCAGACACCTTTTTATCACACTTTAATTATGAAGATTGGGGTAATATCTCCCTTTCCGTGAAATTGCTCAATGTTCCCCAAAATCCCGGCACAAAAAAAAAGAAATCAATATTCTAAACACATGGTTCCGGTTACAACTACAGCTTTGGACAAAGCAGATGGTTTAAAGGAATCATATAGTCAAAAGATCAACAAACACACTTGGCAAGGATGGGTTAAGATCATTAGTGGCCAAATAAGCTCCCTTGCACAAAGGTACAAGTATAGGCTGATTATTGTACAAAGCATGTTTATCCTCACTTGTCCTAGCTATCAAACTCACATTCTTTTCTTTTTCTTTTCCTTCTTTCTTTTTAGATGCACTATGTGTATTTTCACTCATTTTATTTTCAATCTCTTTTTCTTTCTTTACAACCTCAATTCTCATACTTTACTTTTTACACTGGTCTTCATACACTTCTTTTGAGGAAAATGACGTTAGAATGGTCATCCGCCCATCCTTTGTGAATGAATACCTTATTGAGGTAATCCACACTTTTCCTTCCTTGGACCCTTCCTAACTTATTGTTCCAATCCCTAAAGTAATGATTAGGATTATCGACCTCCTCATCTTCAAGAGTTTGAAATCTAGTTGGGGAAGTACTAGGATAAGCTCTTGTTGTATGAGAGCTTTGGGCGGCTTTAATCTCCTGCAAATCCTTTTTCATATCTTGGAGGAAACTGTTGTGGATTTTAAACTGCCCTTGGATTGACTCCATGAAAAGTTTCAACTGAGGATCTTTAATTTGATTTCCTTCGATTTTGCCTTCCCGCTGGTTTTTCTCCAGACTTGCCTATTACTCCATGATTAGTACTTTAAAAAAAATAGAAATCACAAAAGAAAATAGTGTTAAAGATAAACACTCCCTACTGTGTTTACACTCCTTACCCTCTCCTTGCAATCCTCCTTGTACTTCAGAATTTCCAAGCCAAACCAACCAACTAGCTCAAAAGAACGTTTAGAACACAAGGAAATAAACCTTAATCAAGAAGGAATAAGTAAGCACAAAATTCTAGAAAAGAACAGTTTAAATGAATGGACAGTAAGCACAAGAAGCTAGGATTATGTAACTACTTGATTATATCAGTTTCAGAAGTGGCAAAACAAGCAAACACACCCTAATTTGTAATAGAAGCAAGAAAGGCACAAATAAGAAATAAACTGAAATTTAAAAAAGCGAATTCCTGGATATAATGTATGAATTTAGTTCACTACAAAGCAAACCAAATATGGACCTAATTTAATTCTACCAATTAAGCAAGGCAAACAATAAAAGCTAAAATTTCATATTTGACAACAGGAAATTAATAGTGATTAACCAGATTCACTTTGTTGTCACAAAGTTGATTAATTATCTCTAAAAATGCATGCTTGTGCAAATAAGAATAAGTGTAATATAGGCTGTCCTAGCAAAATAATTAACTTGTCCAGCAATGAGTTTGTATTTTCTCAAGATAAGACCCCAAACCAAGTCAAAATATGATGCCCTTCAAATGAGTAAAGGATAGGCTGTCAATTAAGATCCCTAATCAAGTCAAATATTCTGCCTTTAATTAAGAGTGAGATAGGCTGTCCTAGCAAGAATAATTAACTTTTCCAGCAATGACTTTGTGTTTTCTCAAGATAACATCACAAATTAAGTCAAAATATGCTACCCTACAAATGAGTGTAAGATAGGCTGTCAATAAGTTCCCAAATCAAGTCAAATATTCTGTCTTTAATTAAGTGTGAGACAGGCTATCTTAGCAAGAATAATTAATTTTTCCAGCAATGACTTTGTGTTTTCTCAAGATAACATCCCAAATCAAGTCAAAATATGCTACCCTTCAAATGAGTGTAAGCTAGGATGTCAATAAGTTCCCAAATCAAGTCAAATATTCTGTCTTTAATTAAGTGTGAGATAGACTGTCATAATTAGATTGTTTAGGTTGTCCAGCAATGATCTCTCCTTTTTTGTTTTTTTTAAACAGATCTGATTAAACAAATTTAAACAAATCTATGGCTAAACAAAGAGAAAAACTTCCAGATCTTGAATTGATCAAAAGGATAACTAGAAAAACGTGGCAAACAACAAGAATATCCAAAGAGAAAATCCAGATCCAAGAACATCTAAAAAGAAAACTCCAGATCCAAAAAGATTTAAAGAGAAAATTTCCAGATCCAAGAAGATCTAAAGAGAAGAGTCCAGATCCAAGAAGATTTAAAGAGAAAAAGTCCAGATCCAAGAATATTTAAAGAGAAAATTCTATATCCAAGAAGATTTAAAGTGAAAAGGTCCAGATCCAAGAAGATCTAAAGAGAAAAATCCAAATCTAGAATGAAAGCAAGTATTAAGACAACATCAACGGAAATCCAGCAACTAGAAAGCTCAAATTCCTAAACTAAGATAACAGAACTTACCTTAAATCTTTGATTTGGCTCTGATACCAAATGACAAGAAACCCAAAGGAAATGAATTCCTAGAACCAGGAATGAAATTTCCTAGAACCCCTAATCGAGTTGGATTCGATCAAAAGATTAAGAAATGAATTCCCCTCTATGGCAACCCCACGTTTTATACAGAATGGAAACACCAATAATCGAGTAAAGAAACAAGAATAAACGCCAGCAATGAGTTTGATAAGTTTAAACCTTATTCTTGATATAATTAGAGGATAGCAAAATTTCCTCAACAATCACTCTAATTAAGAAAAGAACCATGCAAAGCAATGAAACAATTCTGGCCTTAGATTCAAACTTATGCCAAAAAATAATCACGTTTTTACTCTTAAGGATGCTATTTATATGCCTCAACAAACCTAAACTCTAAGAAGAGAAATCTAAACTAGGCTGCCCTACCACGCCAAAACAATGGGCCCTAACTATGTACAAAATAAAGTCATTTCCAGCCCAAAACAAACAACTTGATATTGGGCAGATTGCATGCATCATAAAATCAACCCAAAACAACTTAAATAAACACTATGAACCCATATCCCTTACATATTAATTAGACCAAAACAAGCAACAAGGGATAAAAACACATCCAAGCCCACTAGGAAGCACCAATGGATCCATATCATTCCCCCTTTCCTCAAAAAGATTCGTCCTCGAATCTTAGTTAAAAATTGAGGTATCCTTTTACTTGCTAGGATCAGTCCACTTCTCCTTAGAATCCATGCCCTTTTCTTTACTCTTCTTCTCCTTTTTAGACCGTATTGAACTCCATTGTTTGCTACAACCTGCTCCGTGTAATTGCCCCCACTAGGAAGCACCAATGGATCCGTATCATCTAATCCAGTAATTTACCAAGGAGGTGTAATTTGGTCAACATATAAGGACATGGCTGCCCCATATCGCTTGGCATGGCTCCGTGTAATTGCCCCACTAGGAAGCACCAATGGATCCGTATCATCTAATCCAGTATTACCAAGGAGTTGATATTCTTAAACAATAACAAATAGTTTCTGCTTACTGGAATTCAGGTAGTGGTGACAATGGGATATTTTTTTCTCCTTGGCTTCCTTTTCAGGTTCTCAATGTTCTCCAACCCCATTTCTCAGTCAAGGATATTAATGATCTGGATGGGGTCGCTCTGCAACACTTGACATCTGGTCAATACTCGATACAATCCTCCTATCATTATTTAGCTAATTCCGAGTCTTTAGCTAATGACTCGATTTGGCAGGGTTTTTGGCATCTGAAAATGCCCCAGCAAATACGTGTATTCTTCTGGTAGGTTGCTCATGCTAAAATTATGTCAATATGGAGCATGTTAAACATGATTTCTTGACAAACCTGTATTATTATGCTTGTCCGCAGGTTCTTGAGATAATTTTACATTTGACAATAGACTATCCTGATGCCAAATGAATTTAGAATCTTCTTCGTGGTTATCAGATGGTGCCTTCTTCTTTTTTGCTAACTTGTAAAGTTGGTTGGACAAGAATTTATGTTGTGACTTTTGGGCTGGTGGTGGTTGTGTATGGAATGTTTTGTTTATTATTATTCTTTGGTGGCTATGGATGTTTTGAAATGACTGTGTATTCGATCCTTCTACTCAACACAAGTCCCTAACCTCTCTGTTTTTGCATATAAAAAAGTTTGAAAATTCATCTTGCGTGGAATAAATAGGACAATGGGCTATTACTATAGACTAGAAACTAACTTTTATTATCAACAGGGAGGCTACTCTGCATGGTTGGATTACGATAAACACTAATAGGAGTTCTCATGAGAATTGAGGGGCTACTAGAAGTGAGGGTTGCTTTAGAATTGTTCGGGACATTGACTAGGAGATTTTACTACTAATATGGGGTATGGCAATGTTTTAGAGGCCAAATTATGGGCTGTCTTGCATGCTCTTAACATTGCTTGGACTAAGGATTGGAAGAAAGTGACGCTTCAAACTGATTCATAGGTTGTTGTTAATATGTTGAACAGTGCAGGTACAATTTCTTTATGTTATAAGAATTTGGTTTCAAGTTGTGTTGCTCTGATTAACAAGAAATGGGGTGGTCAAGTTTATTAAGATCTTTCGTGAGACTAACTATATAACTGATTCGTTAGCAAATAAGGCTCTTTTCCAACCTCGTAGGCTTCATTATTTGGATTTTTCATCTGTTACGACTCGAGAATTTGTTATGCTGATATTGTGGGTGCTGTTTCGCCTAGGATATAATCTAATGGATTAAATTCCTCCCTGTTATTAAAAAAAAAAAAAAAAGCACAGAAAGGTATAACTTAATGGTAAACACGTACAACCTAATAATAAATCCAGTTCGAATCTCTCTTCCCTATACTCAAAAATTAATAATCTAAAAGATAAATTTATTGCATTAATAATAAGTATTACTTAGTTTTTTCAATAATTAATAATCACACTGTAAATTGATGTATCATTTTGTTATTTTTTAGTTTAATTATTTTTATTTTTTATTCTAAAATTTAATTCCTTTTTGAGTACTATGTATATGACTATTATATTCACTAAATTTGCTATACAAATTCTTTTTCATTTTTTTTTTTTTTAATGTTCAACCTCTTTTTGAAGGGTGATAAAAATTAACATCATAAGTAAAAGACACCTAACGATTATCGATCCATTGAGTTGCTTTCTTTTATTCATTCATAGTTTGAGTAAAACAGATTGCTTCGATTTATAGAAGCAATATCAATGTTTATTATTTTTAGTTTTGCAAATAAGGTAACTTTTTTCTTTTTAATTTATTAGGATACAGTGCTTCTATCATTTTTAAATTTATAAGAAAAAGATTAGAGTAGTAGTTTTTCTTATAATAGTCAAAGACTTTTTTTTTTTTAAAAAAAAAAAGGTAAATAACACATATTATTTCTTTCATCATATTAATTTATTTACGTTTATCAATCAAATTAAATTATTATTAATTGTTTATATATTTATAAGGTTTTCTTTATTATTTTTATTTTTTATTTTTGTAAATCTTTTAAGTTATCAAAAAATAATGGTATTAGTATAATATGTTGATGAAATATACTAAATACTCAATAAAATAAATTTTAAAATAATAATTATAATTATAAATATAAAAATAATATAGCTCTTTCATACAAATAACTTCTAAATGTTATAATATGTAGAGAAAGAGAGAATTTTATTAGGCCTAATTTCCTTTGTTATTTCAATTTTACGAATTGGTGTAATTCACATTATTGAGACATGTTTCATCAATTATTAAGGAGAATGATTTTTCATAATTAGCTTTTCCAACTTTTATGCTATGTTTGGGAAGAGCGAAGAAGTAAAATAAAGGTGAAAATAGAATAAAAGTGTAAAATGAAACTATTCATTTTCATTTCAAAATGGAGTGAAAATAGGCTAAGATGGGTTATTTTATACCATCCTTCACATTTTCACCGCAAACCAAATAAGGAATCTTGATAATCTCAAAAAATTTTCACCGTCTATTTTATATTCATTCAAATAAAGTATTAAATAAATTTAATTAGTCAAAATACTAAAAACTATATAAAATATTATTGTTTAATATATCGGAATTTAAATTGATGCTTTATATAATATTAGAAAAGTTTATATTGTTTCTTTTTATGCTTTGCTCCCTTATATTATGTGAAAGAAATAAAAATATTGCTAACTTTAAATTATCAACTACGTATCAAATTAACAAAAAAAAGGAAAAAAGGAAAAAAAAACAATCTACACCTACAAACGCATCCCTTTTTTTCCCGTTTCGGCGGTGGTTAAGTTCAGTGGCTAACCAACAAAACCCAAAAAAAACTCGACGCTTCTACGAAGTCGAAAGAATCTTCTGGAACTTCATTTCTATCAATAAAACTAAACCCTAATACCCTCAGTCTTTGGCTTGCCTCCTTTCCTTATCCACACAAAACACCACCATCTAACTGCCCTCTCAAAGCTCAAAAACCCTACTTTCTCTCTTGGGTCACAGAGAAATGGCAACATCTAATGCTATTTCCACAGCTTCCATTCTTTGCTCTCCGAAACAGGTATTTTCTTGCTTAAGCTTTCTGATTGTTTTCCGAGAAAAAGTAAGCGATTGAAGAATTTAATTACTTAAATGAGCAAAAGTGAACAGATGTAATGGGTTTTGTGAGTTTTCATTTTCTTTTATGTGCTTGTTTGTACATATAAATCTTGCATTTTGAGTATTTATTTTGTAGCTTTCGCAATTTCACTTGTATTGCATGGCAAATCTTAATATCTCGTTGTTTTTGTTAGTGGCAAATTTTTTAATTATATGCAATTTTACTTGCAGGGGAGCTTGAGGAGGAGAGTGAATCAGCAGCAGAATCATAGGCTGAATTATGGGCAGTCAGCCAGAAGATTTACAGTGCGAGCAAATGCAAAGGACATTGCCTTTGATCAGCACTCAAGGACTGCTCTTCAGTCTGGCATTGATAAGCTTGCTGATGCTGTTGGGCTTACACTTGGTCCTAGGGGTATCTTCTTGTTCTAGTATATTATATAATATATCATTTGTCTTGACTTTTCCATCTACAGCTCAAATAGATGAAATTTTGATTAGATATGAAACTTTTGTTAACCAAATGATGTATTGATGTCAAATCCTTGCTATTGTTTGCTGTAATTTTGAAGTCCAATTTAAATTTTTAGCTAAAAATCTGATGTAAGATACTAGGCAAAAGCCAAGTTGGTTTCTAGCAGTAATAGCAATAAGCATGTTTTGTTGTGAAGTAGCTGAGTAGAAAATGTGTTGGTTGTGGGGTTCAGGAATGATTGTTGCTTTGCTGAATTTTCGGATAATGGTTGATTGGAATGCTTTTAGCATGCATTGTTTGAGGAGTATCAATTTGAATGCTTTTAGCTTTCTCCTTTTACAAGTGTGATACAGTTAAGTTTTTCCTTGTTGAGCTTCTGTGTTTTGTAAATATCTCGGAATGGATTTTTGTCAATGGCTCAGAATGTATCCTTTTCTTCCCCCCACCCCCGTGCAACTTTATAGTGTTGAACAAAGTCTTCCACCAGCAGTTTTGCAAGGAAATTTGATAAGGAAATATAAGGGGAAGATGCTAACTCCCATACTTCAATTGCATATTGTAGGGAGAAACGTTGTCTTGGATGAGTTTGGAAGTCCTAAGGTAGTCAATGATGGTGTAACAATTGCCCGAGCTATTGAACTACCCGATCCCATGGAGAATGCCGGTGCAGCCCTAATAAGGGAGGTAAGTCTTCCTATCCAGAATCTCTCTCGTTACTAATTGTGTAATTTACTCATTTACTTGCCATATCCATACCATTTGTTATCATGTTTTTTGGTTGACTATATATAGCAAGGGTTTGGAATTAGTACATTGACATGTTTTTGATGTGCGGGTGAAGGTTGCAAGTAAAACCAATGACTCTGCTGGTGATGGGACAACAACTGCCTCAGTCCTTGCACGAGAAATAATCAAGCTAGGGCTTTTGAATGTCACCTCTGGAGCTAATCCTGTCTCAATAAAAAAGGGAATTGATAAGACAGTCCAGGGTCTGGTAGTGGAGCTAGAAAAGAAAGCTAGGCCTGTTAAAGGTCGTGATGACATCAAAGGTACTATACTTCTTACACTGCCTTTGTCTATTAAAATGATCTGTATCCCAATTATTTCTAGTTATTTGATTTGTAATTTACATTGAGTTATGTCTTCAGCTGTTGCTTCCATTTCTGCTGGAAATGATGAGTTGATTGGGACAATGATTGCTGATGCAATTGACAAAGTTGGGCCTGATGGTGTTTTGTCTATTGAGTCATCCTCCTCATTTGAGACAACAGTAGAAGTTGAAGAAGGAATGGAGGTATGCTTATCATCTATCACAGCCTGCCCCCATTTTTTTTTTTTTTTTTTTCTTTGAGACAACAGTAGAAGTTGAAAGAAGGAATGGAGGTATGCTTAATCATCTATCACAGCCTGCCCCCATTTTTTTTTTTTTTTTTTTCAAATGAATTTCTGCTAATTTTCAGAGGTGTTTGATCTAAATTTTTTTTTTTTTTTTTTCATGATTTCTGCTAATTCAGGTGGTTTGACTAAAAAGCTAACATCATTCTTCTGTATTGCAGATTGACAGAGGTTATATCTCTCCTCAATTTGTAACAAATCCTGAGAAGCTAATTTGTGAATTCGAGAATGCAAGAGTGTTGGTTACAGATCAGAAAATTTCAGCAATAAAGGACATTATTCCCCTGCTAGAGAAGACCACTCAATTGAGGGCACCTTTGCTTATAATTGCTGAGGATGTCACTGGGGAGGCTTTGGCTACCCTTGTTGTGAACAAGCTGCGTGGCATCCTTAATGTTGCTGCCATCAAAGCTCCTGGATTTGGTGAACGAAGAAAAGCTATGCTTCAAGACATTGCCATCTTGACAGGTGTGCAGTTAATAATGAACTGTGTGATTTTCTATGGAGTTTGCTAATATGTGTGTGTGTGTGTGTGTTTGCCGATTCAAGTATTATTGAGTTGTTTATTTGTTGATGCTTAATATTGTTAGTTCTCCCTGGTTTTCCTGCATTTTAGGAGCTGAGTTCCAAGCCAGTGATTTGGGTTTGCTCATTGAAAATACATCCGTTGAGCAGCTTGGTTTGGCCAGAAAAGTGACCATCTCCAAGGACTCTACCACAATTATTGCAGATGCTGCATCTAAGGACGAGTTACAAGCCAGGATTGCACAATTGAAAAAAGAGTTGGCTGAGACAGATTCAGTTTATGACTCAGAGAAATTGGCTGAGAGAATTGCCAAATTGTCTGGTGGAGTTGCTGTTATCAAAGTAGGGGCTGCAACAGAGACTGAGCTTGAAGATCGTAAACTCCGAATTGAGGATGCCAAGAATGCAACATTTGCTGCAATTGAGGAAGGCATTGTGCCGGGTGGTGGTGCGGCATTCGTTCATCTCTCGACTTCTGTGCCTGCAATTAAGGACAAGATTAGTGATGCGGATGAGCGTCTAGGTGCTGATATAGTGCAAAAGGTAAATTGTTACTCATTTTTAGGTACATATGTGGTGGTAGAACTGTGTAATAAACATTTTCAATGAAATCAGTTGCCCGATGACTCAGTAGGTCAAACGTGATGTAGTTTTCTTATTATATTTAATTGGTTATGTTGTTAACTTGCTTGTAATGAAGATGCAAGTCTTTCTCCTAGGGACAGAGTTTGTGTAAGTACATGGAGTTTCGAACAACTGCTACCAGTTCAGCGCCATGGAGTGTCAAAAGTTCCTAGTTTGGGTTCCTGTTTTTTTTCTGGGGTGTTGAGGGTCTGGGAGGGGAATAGCAGAGGAGTGACAGTATTTCTCCTGTCTAAAACTTTAGGGTTTACTTGATAGCCATTCAGTTTTTAAGATACCTGTTAAAATGTGTTTTGGTCCCAGGACGTTATTTCTGCAACTTCTTTTTTATTTTTTATTTTCAATTTTTTTCTTTTTAATCTTGAAGGTCTTTGATCTCTTTAATTGATATTTGCTTTTGTTGGTTGCTTGCATTAACCTGATACATTTGCTTGCATATAGGCATTGGTAGCACCAGCATCATTGATAGCTCAAAACGCTGGAATTGAAGGTGAGGTGGTTGTGGAGAAGCTAAAGGCTAGTGAATGGGAAATTGGTTACAATGCCATGGCAGATAAGTATGAGAACCTTGTGGAGGCTGGAGTTATCGACCCAGCAAAGGTGACAAGATGTGCCCTGCAGAATGCTGCATCAGTAGCCGGAATGGTCCTCACCACTCAAGCCATTGTGGTGGAAAAGCCTAAGCCTAAGGCACCAGCAGCTGCTCCTCCAGCAGGTCTTACAGTGTAATAACTAGGAAAGTTTCACACTAGTCGTTAGGTTTTCTGATGTTAATGAGAGTTTTGGTGGCGTTGAGCGATTGAATCAAATTTTTATCTCCTTGTGCCCATTTTGGACGGATTGATAATGTTATAGTTCATAAATTCCGTCGAGTTTGCAATTGTTGAAAATGTGTAAGATACCGATGATCTTATGTTGCATTAGGGGAAGATTTCATTCTCACTTGTATTATCTTTAAGAACAAAATAATTCTGATGAGAGAGTCTGGACACCGAAAAAGATCAGAGACAGTTTGATTTCAGTATGACTTGATGCTGGAGTGGTTGAGCCCAACCTGGAGTATGGTCCAATCTTAAATTTTGGATTTGGGCTATCCTAACAGGTGTATAAGTAACATTTTTGATTGAAAAAACAGTTGCTACCTATTGTGCTTCTCCAGCCATAAAAAGTGATTAAAAAAAAAAAAAATACAAATTCAATGTGTTGGAAGGGATTCAATATGCTCATAAATAATTGGATTTATCTTTTTTTTTTAAAAAAAAAAAAAAAAAAGAGAACAGCTGAATAAAATATTTATAGAGTGAAAGTGTATTGAAGTTGAATCATGTAATAATTGACCTATTTTTAGAATGGAAGTATAAAAATTCTTCATTTTCAAAAATACAAAAATATTATAAATTCGATTTTATATAAAAATAAGTTTATCAAGCATAAATTTGATAAATTCACATCAAACAATTTAAAACAAATTCTCCATTTTGATGATGTTGGAACAATTGGGTTATGTATATATTATATATGTAGCCCATTGAAAATGTGAACTATAGAGTGTGGTTTCCATTAAATGAAGTGAAAAGTGACTTATGGGATCCCATTTCTTCCATTTTAGTACATAAAAGTTGGAATAAAAGTCGAAAATTGATACCATAAAAGAATCCACTTTTTTGAAATTTTTGCAATCACGCCGATTTCTACTTTTGCTTCTTTTTTTCTCCCTTTAATAATCTTTTTTTTTTTTTTTTTTATTAATGAAAGGCATAATTGGTGACTCTTTTTTATATATTTTGCATGAACATATAATACATAATAGCAAAGTAGGAATAACAAATTTAACTAATCTATTATAAACTCATAGGAGAAGTTTCATCATTAAAAATCTAATTCTAATCATTAATTTTATTTTTTGAAGCCATCATCACATAAGCTTTTGCACTAGATCTCCATTATATACCAGCCAGGCAAATAATTAATAGTATATGGGGACAATGCAATGCTATGAACTATAGGATTCTATATTGGGACTTAAAAATTAATTATTAAAATTGAATAGGGCATAAAGAAAAAAAGACTATATGCATAGATATGGCAAAGATATAAATAGGTTGAAAAAGAAAGAGATTTTCTTTGGTTGATAATGTGGCCATTGGAAGCATCTTTGCTTATAATCACTCATTGTGTGCACAGAATTTGTTGATCTAGAAATGGTTCTTGTTTTAAATAATTTCTTAAGTGATAATATGATAATTAATGGAAAATTAAATAAGGAAGCTTTTTTTTTTTTAATGTTTTTCCTATTATCCATAGTCACATTAATTTTAAATATGGTTGTCTTCACTTTAAAAAAAAGAAAATTGATTAAGCTTGTAAACGTTTCGTTTGTTTTCATAAAATAACTTGCAAATAAATATTTTTCATAATTTTTTGTTATTTGAGGTGTTCAGAAAAGTAAGTGAACGAAAATATTTTTCTAGTCAAAAGAAAATTAAGTCATTTTTAGAGCGTGAAGCATTTGTTGAATTTTGACAAATTTATTATAACCTTATAAATTTCATATTTTTCTTAATTTATTAATCATTAATAGTCACTACCACCACTCACTGTTCACCACCAGCTACCACCGTAGG
The DNA here is from genome assembly GCF_014843425.1 of Jatropha curcas. Next base: position 14,495 of record NW_023590843.1, read on the forward strand.
TGACTGATTTATCATTTTTTTTTGCGTTGTTCTCATATTTAATAATAAAATAAAATACGAAATTTATATTATTATTATTAACTGATTTATCATTTTTTTTTTGCGTTGTTCTATATTTAATATAATAAAATACGAAATTTATATTAATTTTATTATTATTATTATTTATTATTATTATTATTATTATTATTGTCTTCTAAGTTAAAATTTTTAATATTTTTAACCATTTTTCAAAAATAGTTATTTCCGGAAACAAACATAGCATTAGTTAAATATTTCTCTATCCGTCTCAAATTATAAATCGTTTAAAGTTTATGCAGATGGAGTAAAGAAGCAATATTAATTCGTTTAAATTATAACTAAATCAAAGGTAACTTGTATAAATTATATTTTATCTCAAAACCAATAGTAACTTATGAACATAGATATTGCATCTGATATAAATAGTGGTAAAATTAGAAAAAATCATTTATTACTCATTATAATAATCCAAATATCTTATATTTTGAGACAAAATAATCAACTTAAAATGACTTATATTTTTGGAATGGATGGAGTATACTTAGAATTAAAAAATAACAATCTAATCGATTTAGCTTTAGGTTGATTTACTAGGCTAGGAACTCTAAATATGCCATACTCTTTTAAATAATTCAACCCCTTATTTTGAATTTCATTTTCTCATCTAGTTATTTTGAAAAATAATCACGAGTTACGTAATAGAATAGCTATTTTTTTTAAAAAAAAATATATTTGTAAATTATTAAAAGTTTTATTGTATTAAATTTTATTAAAGAAATTTGAATTCGAAATCTTTCACTTTTCCTATTTTCTAACAACCATAAATGAAACTACGTGTAAGACTCCGTAATTTAAATGGCTAACCAAATTAAAGTTTTATTATATTTATATTGAGACCAAAACTTAAAATTATGAATGGGGCAATAAGCCATGAGTATGCAATGAGAATTAGATTATATGGTGAAATTTGACCATCAAAATTTTTTTTTTTAATATGTGGGAGACCTATTGAATTGAAATGATATTGTGAATCACGTTACTCAAATAACTATATTTTTTGAATAATGTTCGTCAAATTGGGACTATCAAACCTTTGAAAGTGACCGAGGCTTACTGATTTATTAGGATAGGATGAACTTTTTTTTTTTTTTTTTTGGTTTTCTGCATTGGACAGGCACCAAATTGGGCTGGCGACAGAGTCAATGGCATGGCCGTTTTGCTAAGCCATCTCCAAAGCTCAAGTTGGGGATAGTGACATCGCCGGTCAAATAACGGTGGTCTAGCTGATGGCACAGTTGGAAATATCTTACCATCCTAAGAAGCTTCCAAACCGTAACACTATTTAGCTAATAGGTCAAGGATTAAATATATGTAGTCTTAGTATAAGACTTTATAATTCAAATCTAAGGGTAAGTGAACTGAACAAATTGAAATTTTCTGAAATAAAAATTGGACCATTTGAATCGGTTGGTTTTGATCAATTTAGTTTGCTTTTTAACTATTTTTAATAGTTTTAAGTTTATTTTTGGATTTCATGAAAAGAAAATAAAACCAAACAAAAAAATTTCAATTCTTTCCATGAAAATCAAAATTAAATTATATTTATTAATTGGTTCAGTCAATTTCATCCAAATTCTATAAAAGTAATAAATCAAAATTAGAAAAATATTACTGTAATTTGATTATTATCCTAATCTAAATAAATTGAATTCTTATAAAATCAAACCTAAAAAATAGCCTAATTTTTCTATTTACCTCAAAGCATTTTCCTTTTAATTTAAAGAATAATAAAATAATCCTTCATTCATAATTAAAAAAATGTAAAATAATAATTTAAGTGAATTAATTTTTTGCAAACTTTATATTTTTTTCACTAATTGATAATGATCAGACTGAGCCATTAAGTAGCTAATGAGGATAAATATAAAGATTTGAAATTCCAGACAGCATTTGTTTTTGAAAGATAAAAATCACGGATTGGAATATTTGATGGTCCCGACTTGATCCCCGTCCAGGTTTTAAAATTCTGCTAAATTTTTATCAGGACAGGGATGAATGTTTTGTTGGGTGCTGACTCTGACATTTGTCAGCTGCATTGATGGGGCAAAACGAAGTATGAAAATGACTAAACATTAATGTTTTCAGACTCTAATTACCAAAATGGTTCAAAATATAATTTATATATAATCACAAATTTAACTATAATAATGTTTCTGGCAAATTGTAAGTAAATGTTATCATATTTTAAAAAATAAATACTCTAAAGTTTTAAATAATAATAAATATTTCCATGCTAATAAATAACATTAAAGCGGTGCAGGCAAAATAATTAATTATTTTAGTAGTTGTTAACTGTTTTTATAGTTGTTAATTATTTTATTAGTATTTTATCAAATAATATGTCATAATATGCTCTCTTAAACTTCAATGGACTGTTTGAATGGAGGTAAAATATAAAAAGAACGTAAAATAAATTTATATTAGTTCCAGGGCTCAGGTCCTAATTCTGCATACGTAATTATTCTGTTTTTGCAGATTGCTTTATCATTTGGTGCAAGTATAAGTTCTTTTCTTCATAAGTGAGAATTTCTGTTGAAATTTGTTACTTGTTATTCTTTCCATTTCACTTAAATTATCTTCTTAGTCTATATGAAAAATTAAAAGTAGTACTGTCTGATTGTTCATAAATACAAAAAGATACTAGAGTATAATATGCAAGTTGAGAAAGGATTAGAATTTGCTAAGCAGAAGTATATTGCCTCCATAAATAATATCAAATGTTCAAAATTTAGAGTTAGTTAACTTTATCTGCAATATTTAGTATTTGAAATTTATAGTCACCATTGTTAGGAAGGCTTATCACTACTTGGGAGTGCTAACAATGAAATTCAAGATACTAAACCCGAGTCAATTGGCCCTTTTATACACCCAAAATTACAATTTGAGTTTGGTAAGCCAAAAAATTTGTTAACTAAAAACCCCAGGTAACAGTATAAAACTGGAGGCATGTATATCTTTTAAAGATAACAAGAGATAAGCTATAAAAGAACCTGCAAAGTGGCAAAAGGGCAGTCAACCGCCTCCATCTCCGCCATCATAAATGAGTGTTTCTTTTCTGTTCATGACATGATTAAAACATTATCATTTTCACTTTGCTTTTTGATTTCTTGAGTTTGGAATTTCCCCTTTGTCAAAAGAGCGCTTGTTATCGCATATCATCATTGAGGGCCAAAAAGTGAAAGAATAGATAAAGAAAAACATTCCTGGTTTAGTGGTTTATTTTATTTATATTGATTAAATTTTTAATATGAGTGTTTTATCAAACCATATGAATAAAATGTGACAGAAAAAGTAATAAATAATATGCTTTTTTTTTACACCTACAGTTAACCTACTTAATTAACATTTATGCACCGTTAATTTTGACTTTAAAGTATATTAGGATAATAAATTGGACAATATTTTCCACTTGAATACGAGTGGATTAAGAATTAACAACGCTAGACATACCTATCATTTTGCAATTTATTTTTATCTTTTTCATTATAAAATTTTAAAATATATAAAAATTCATATAAATAGCTGAAAAAAAAAAATACAAAGAGTTTCATGTAATCTATACGTGGAATAACGATATAAGGAAGATAAGAAAAAAGTGAAAGTTAAAAAAAGAAGAGTCATATCATATGTTTTTTTATTTATTATTTTGATGAAATATTTTATTTATTCTTCTTGGAAAAAGCATAGCTTCCCAATTCCCAATGCAAAATGGACGTCCGTAAGGTCAACATTTTGTCCAAAAAAGGAACTATGAAATACCGTATGCACCCGTCGGCGTGGGCTGTTTTTCTTTTTTTCTTAAAAAAAACAAACAAACAGAACCTTTCTTTTCTTTAAAATTTTGGTTTGTTCATTACGACATTATTAGAGAAAGGGAGATTTCATAGCAAGGAACGCTAAACTCTCAAATAAAATGTTTTTTTTTTTTTTTTTTTTTTTTGGAAAGGGAAGATTTTCATAGCAAGGAACGCCTAAACTCTCAAAATAAAAATGTTTTTTTTTTTTTTTTTTTTTTTTTTAGGAATGCCAAATGGTTTTTTTTTTTTTTTTTTTTTTTTTAGGAATGCTAAATGGCTCGTGCTGAGCCTCACACAATAAGAATAAAGAGAATCTTTGCATATAAAATATCCTGATTGCCTTTAAATAAATATTTTTTTGTGAGTGACTGAAAATTTAAATTTGAAATTTATTTTTTCTCTCTTATTTTAATAATGATAAATTGATAAAACCACAAGCCCCAAAGGTACATATAGTTCACCGCCGGAATTGCCATATATAGTGGCCGGAAAATAAAATTACTTACAAAATCTGAATTTTTGATTTATTTAAAATTCAAAAATTTTGAAAATAAAATTTACGAGATATAGAAATGAAAATAAATAAATATTTTTATAATCAATATTTTCTATTATGCTCTATTTTGGACAGAAACAAGCCAAGATGACAGATGGATCAGTGTTTTGCAGTGAGCTTTCTTTTTCATGTGCGTGCCAATTGCCAAAGCCGTGTGCTCTTTTGCTCTTTCTTTTTTTCTTTTTTTTGTATCCATTTGTTTTTTAATTTTTATTTATTTATTAATAATTCTTTTTGAGCATTACGATGATTCTACATTCAGCGGTATTGAGTATTTACGTGTATGATTGTGAAATGATTTCATTTACACGTGGCATTTAATTAGATCTTAGGCTAGCTTTTTATATCCTAGTTCTTACTTTAGCTACAAGATCACTGTATCACAAGCTTTTAAAATTATTTCTAGTTCGTATGCCCATAATTCGGCTCGCAATTACGAGCTTGCCATCAGTAGACAAAAGGCCTCTAGCATTTTTTATTTCAAAAAAACTCCTTCCCCTCTAAAAATAGTCTTAAATTTAACGGCAAAATTATTAAAAATACCCCAAGTTTTGGGTGTAGTTTTAATTATATCTTAAATTAAATTTTCTTTTCCTAATTCTATAAATTTCAGTTTTAGTTATAATAGTATTTTAATTTCAAATTTATCAAATTTGATGCATCAAATATTATTTGCATAAAATATTATTTTCATTGAATTTATATTCTCTTTTACGGTCAAATTAATTAAAAATTTACTGTTTAATAATGCCCTAACTAATATTGGTTAGGAATTTAAATTCATAAAAAACCACGTAAAATAATAAATTTTAGTTAGTAAACATAAAATATTAATTTAATGGAAGTATGATTTTGGAGGAAGAGAAATAATTATGGAAAATATCGTGAGAATTTTTTTTTTTTTTTTTAAAAGAGGAGAAAAATATTTAAGGAAGTAATATTTCACTTATTTTTCATCTTGATCACGTATTTTGTATTTCTCTAATTTTTTTCACTCATTTTAATTAAATTATCCAAATTAATTAATAAATTTTAAATTTTTCTTAAAATACTTATTATTTAATTGTGGACATAATTATCAATTTTCAATAATAACATTTTATCTTTTCTAAAATTTTGGCCTTTCAAATAAAGAGAAGTAAATTTTTTTTATATTTTTTTCCTTTCGCTATAAAAAAAAAGGTTAAAAATTCCTCATTGTTTTCCTCTAATTTTTTTCTCTTTACATTCCAAACAAAACTTAAATGCTAGTTTAAACCCGAAGCCACCTAACACTATAAATATATATATAAAAAAAAAAAAGTATTTTGATATGTTAAAAGTAACATTCTAAGCTGTTACAATACTGCCTTAAAAGTCAGAAAATAAATTTAATATAATAAATAAAGTTTAATATATAAAACCACTTATTGAAGGAAAAAAAGAAAAAAAAAAGTTACTACTTCTATTCAATGGTATTTGTTACGTTTGAAATTTCATGTATCTTAAGAAAATCACTTAAATTTATTTAAGTTATAATAAATTATTGAGTAAATTGACTATATTATCCTTAACTTAATGCTAATTATCTAAAAAAAATATTAAATTGAAGTAATAATTATTGGTCATATATAAAGGGCAAAATGGAAAAAAAAATATTACTCTTTGAAACCATAAATGTAACAAATATTTTGCAACAAATCATTTTTTCAAATGTGACAAGTATTATGAAACGGAGACAGTAAAAAGTAAAAACAATGAAATATTAATTGACTATAATAAAAGAAAATCTATTTTTGTAGATGAATTAAGTATTGATTCTTACTTTTTTTATGATATTATTCTGTTTCTTTGCCATGTGAGAGTGGACTTGTTAATTCTTAGGCCACAAGAAATGATCCATTGACAATTAATCCTCTAACCATGATTGGCTGAAAGTATAAATTGTCAACTACACCCTTTTCCTTTTTCTCAAAACTTAAAAATCTCAAAATTGGCATTGAAATTAAGTTTTCTAAATTAACAAACATTCTGTTAATAGTTGATACCATGGAAGAAAATGGAGAAACAAGATGGGAGATTGACAATCTAGCCCACTGAAATATCAAAGTCCACGGAATAATATTACAAAAAGTTTGTTTTGCGGTTTTATTTAAAAAAAAAATTATTTACCAATCACTAAAAAATGTTTGGAAATACTTGCTTGATATATATATATATATATATATGGCTTGAAAGGGAATACTAACTATTATAATGAGATTTAAATCATCCATACCTAGGGTTGGAAGTCGTACAGGTATTATAAGTTAACTGTTAGCCTCCTTTGTTGAAAATAATAATGAGATTTAAATCTCCATACCTAGGGTTGGAAGTCGTACAGGTATTATAAGTTTAACTGTTAGCCTCCTTTGTTGAAAATAATATATATATATATAATATATTAATAATATATATATATATATTAATTAGTCTTTGCTCAATTCCCACGACGGAGAGAAAGAGCATCGAGAGGGTGGTAGAAATATTTTATATCTCTTAAGGGACTTCCAAAAGATTTTCTCTAAATCACTAATTATAAAATACAATCACATAAATATGTTTTGAGGGTGTCGGGTAGAAAATAATTTTGTAATTGTGGTTGTAACAATTTGCCCGGCATAAGTGAATATTTTTTCTTGGTTTGTCGTTTGGCAACGGTTGTGTTTTTCTCGCACTTGGAGAGTTTTTCACGTTAAATTAATCGTGTTAAATTTATTTTCTTATTTTCTTTAATTTCTCAGTCATTATTTTATTTTCTCATTTGTTCATGCTTGAAGCCGATCCGAAGGGCGGGAAAATAGCAATTTTCCCAACAGTACCCACCCGGCTCTCATCCGTTTAAAGAAGATATAATTATAAATGAGTTTGAGATGGGTTATGAGTAGTGAAATTTACTACCCATAATACGACTATAAGTCTTTAGGTACCCGCTATATTAAATGGGTTTGACAGGAGATACTCGCAAATATTCTATCTATTATTATATTTAAATGAATTCGGATTTGGATAGTTAAAGATTCATGTGTACTTTGCCCGTATAGGGGTACTTTAAACGAGTTTTAAATGGATACATGTAGATAAAAATTTAAATAAATTCGGATATGTGTATTTAAATAGATATTTAAACGGATATGAATAATAAAATTTTAAAAAATATAGATATGGATAAATTAAAATTCACGGATACGTATTTCGCTTCCATAGCTTTTAAAAAGCAAATGCTTAAAACTAAGGTTTGACAAATGAAGAATTATTTTCTTACCCTGTCCGATTATGAGGCAAAGATGGAGATGAATTTATGTCAACTTTTTTCCTAGAAAGTTGACATGTGACATATTTCTCCAATTAGACTTTCATTTGACATCGTTTGATTTGATTATTTAATGTATTAATATCCTGACTTAATTTGGTTTGATTTGAATTTATTTTGAATTAGAGTTTTTGCTTTGGTTTGATTTGATTATTCAATGTATTAATGTATTGATTTAGTTTAGATTTATTTTGAGTTAATGCTTTTGATTTGGTTTGATTTGATTATTTAATGTGTTATTTGTGTTTGATTTGATTATTAATGTGTTTAATGTATTGATTTTGGTTTGAATTTATTTTTGAATTAGTGATTTTTAGTTTTGGATTTTGAGTTTTGGATTTTTTATGTATTTAATGGTTTTAAGTAATTATTTATTAATTATTAGTTTTTAAAAAAATTATAAAAGTATAAAGTTTAATAACAATGAATTATTCAATTAATGTATTAATGTATTGCTTTGTAACAAATCTTTACTCTCAAACTTGTGAAGTAACAAATGTTTTCTCTAACAACCGTTAATGCATCTTTAATGTTTCCTATCTAAACGTTTTTATTTATTATTATTTTTAAATAGTATATTAATGCACTTTTTTAAAATTTTAAATTATTAAACACTTTAGCTTTTTTAGAAATACTATATATAAGTTGTATCACTATATTTTTCTGTATTCTTGGCATAGGTATATTGGTCTATGCATTTAAATATATTATTCGTTTTTTCAAATTTAGAATTTTTTACGTCTCAACTATTTCCACTAATGGAGTTAGTAGTTTTTACTCAAATTTTTGTTTTCTTATTTTTTAAGATTAATTAACATGTTTTTGTAGCTGTAAACTATCAAATTAATATATATATCAAATTATATATATAATATATATATATATATAATATAATATAATATATTATAATATATATATATAAAGTATGTAGAATTTTTCTTGGTTATTGCCACTTTGAGATTCCAAAATTAATTAACATGTTTTCTTTCTTGGAAAAGAAAAGACTTTAAAACTATTGTTAATAATAAGTTTAATTAAGGATAATATAAGTTTATTAAAGAAGCTATATATAAAGTATGTAGAATTTTTCTTGGTATTGCCACTTGAGATTCCAAATTAATTAACATGTTTTTCTTTCTTGGAAAGAAAGACTTTAAACTATTGTTAATATAAGTTAATTAAGGATAATATAAGTTTATTAAGAACATAATTGTGAAAAAATTTTCAGTCAAAAAATGGAAACGCTACACGTTAGATGGATAAAGGTTTTAATAATTCCTACCTTATCCACTAACAACTTTTTTATATACTATCTTACCGAATGAACATAATTTACAAAAATTATGTTTTGACGTAGTCAAAACTCTAAACGCACCCTTAAACGCTGCTATCGAATAGAATTTTAGCCTTCTTTATTCTAAGCCCAAACTCTCATTTTGTTAATTAATTAAATAACTAAATTGCCTAATTTCAAAGCCAAGTATGAAATTATGGTAATTAGTTGATTTTTTTTATTAAATTTAATCATTTCTCATTATTTTCATTTAATATTATTTACTATTTTTTATTCTTTTTAAAACAGAATCTGAGTCTTTTTTTTTAATATCAATATTTTTTTAATATCAAATATATTCAAAATATTATATATGAAAATCAAGTTGAATCCTCCGGTTTAATGAACTCATATCTTTACTGGTTTATTGACTGATCCGATTCATAGAATACTGGTTCCAAGCTAAAATTTATTAATTTTCCCATATTTTTTAATAAATTAAAAAAATAGTAAACTTTTTACAAATATGAACATTTTTATTGTACACTTTTTATTAATTTTCAATATTACAATAAAATAATAACATTTTAGTAGATATTTATTCCCATAAAAGAAGTAGAGTCTAAAACATTTTATAATTAAGAAATAATTATATTATATTATTTTATAAGTAAAATTTGTTTATAAAACAAAACTTTAAAAACGAAACTAGTAAACAATTTATAGTGTTAGAAATAATGACTAAAATACTCAACTATTGAGAATGATTTTAAAATATTAATATAATTAAATTGTATCGAGAATAATGACTTTGTGGGAAGAGCTCTTGAGCTCGATCCTACTAAATTCACATGCAGGAAGGAGCGAGAAGAGAAAAGTGTTAACTGTGATTAAGTCACGGACTGGATTAGTAAACTTCAATTAATAAGATACTGGTGGCTTACACGGAAAAAAAAAAAACAATCACTTGTATACAATGAGGTGTACACTAAAAGCAAAATTAAAAAATTGATTGGATTAACATAAATTGATTTATTAAGAAAGTCAATAGATTGTATCTTAAAATAAATTTTGTTAATAAAGTCAAGAATTTTTTATCATTGAAGTTATTGACTATGGAGTCATTTTTGAACATAGAAAGAGTCGTAGTTACCTCTTTTATGAGTCGGATCATTTGATCCCGCTAAATTAAAGAAAATTTAAAAATAGTTTTGTAATTCTATTTTTTTCAGAATTGACCCATTAGAATATTTAATACACCCTATTACATTATTTTTTACCCTACTGATTAATTCCTGAGACACATGTTTCAAACGGAAAAATAACTACATTAATTTTTTTTTTATTCAAAATGATTTTCAATTTTTTTTATTAAAAGTTGCAGCTAATAAATACCGTAAGTTCCGGACTGTTTCTGTTCTGAAATGGTAAAAATTGTAGTTTTTCTCCAACACGGAAAGCCTGTATTGGCACTCTGATATTTTCATACCGAAAAACAACACATGAAACGCAGGCACAATGTACATGGGCCAAGTCGTTTTCTGTGTCCCGCTTTAGTAATAAAATAATATTATATTGCAATCTATAATCAAATATGAAAAGAGACAGAGTCTATTATTTGTTGCCCGGTGCCCAATCCAAATCTTAACCCTACTGAACAACTAAATTACAGATCATACCACTCATTGATATTCGAGCATGGTCCCACCCTTCCCTTCTGCTATAAAAAAACCACCAATCCTAGTCTCCTAGGGCTCAGCCATTCGTGCTATTCCAATCCCAATCAAAGCCCAAATCCGTCAATTGAATCTTTTTAATTTTGTTTTTTAGAGAGAGAAAAAACAACAGAGAGCGGTTTTTTAGTAAGAGAAAGTGCGTATTAAAGAGAGACTCGTGGAGGCTTTGTTAGTGCGATGCGTGGGGGACAGGTGACAAAGAAGGAAAGCAATGAATGGCGAGATCCTGTAAATTTCTTCAAATGGCGGATCGTAACGCTTCTCCGCTTTTATAAACCCTAACCGTTTCATTCTAATAGTCTTGCTGTATCTTCATAATTCTCTCTGTTTGGTTCTTAATACACACTTGAGAGGGAGGAAGAAGAAGAAAGAGATCTCCTCTTTTAATTCTGTACATACTCAGGTTTCAATTCCTCTAAATCACTGGCATTATAACACCTACATTGTCGCTTTGTTTGTGTTCCTCTTTAGTTTATGATATTTGTTATTTTAACGCGCTTTCAACGATGTTTTTTATTTGTATTGTCGGAGGAGCATATATATTTTTTTTTTATTGTAATTGAATTTTTGGTTCCGGTGGTTGTGGTAGTAGTTGTAGGAATGGCGGAGGTGGCGAAACTGCTGTATATAGTGGTGGTGGACGAGGAAGAGAGGAACGAGCAGGGGAAAGAGTCGTTTAGATATACGCGTCCGGTTTTGCAGAGTACTCTGCAACTCATGGGATGTAAAGCGCGTCATGCTTTTAAGGTAATATTATATTATTTATTACTGATGCTTTGTATGTTTATTTTTTTTGTTGTGTAATGGCTTGAAATTTGCGATGTTAACTTGGCAATTTAGAACTTACTCTATTTTTCCATTATTCTAGATTTTGCTGTTAATCATGGCTGGATTTTTGGAGTTTGACGTGATTGTGATATCTCGTAATGATAATTTGTTGTAGATTAGTTGGATATATGGATTGGGTAGATCTGTACTTAATATTTCGATGGAAATCCTGAATTTCACCTTTTCCCCCTCTGTCTTCTTTATACATTAATTTTTGTTCGAACTTGGAGCTGTAATACAAGTCCAATACTGAGGAATGTGCAAAAAGCTTTATGTTCAAGTATAATAAATTGAAATGGTGTTCTGTTCGCATCTTGTGTCATATAAAATGATAATTGCATTAAAGTGGTCTCATAATGTAAAGCACTTCTTTTTTCTGTTTTCAATATTATCTCTTTTGTAATGCTTCCTATCTTGATGTGGGTTCTTTGATAACGTGAATTAATTGATTGAGCTTTCTTTTCTCCTTCTTGTTGCCTTTGAATCTACTGCTAATGTTACTTCAGATCCTTATAGAACTATGATTAAACAATGATAAAACAGATTTTCCTGTGTAATTGACACACTGCTTCAGTGCTAAGTCACTGGGATTTTATAATAAATTAACTAACCTTCTTATGCAATTTTAGATATTGTACAATCAATTGCACACGTTTGCTGCATTTATTGCTAGTTAAATGATTGTTCTATGGACTGGTATCTGATTTTATTTTAATTGTCTATTCTTAAGCTGCATTTATTTGTTTGTCTCATGGAATGTTGAAAACAATTGAGATTTTATCATTTTGGTTTATTTTGCATTGTTGGTAATTCTTCTTCTTTTTTTTTTTTTTTCTTGATCTCTAGCTTCTATTCTCCCCTTTGGACTTTATTGAAAGGGATCTAAAAGTTATTTTCTGCATATGCTTGTTGTGCAAAATGGTGGACTCTTACACTTTGGTCTCGATTTGATTTTGCTGAAAACAATGTGTATGTAAATTATTTTCTGGAAATTGAATAACTTTCTGGTATTTTGTTGAAACATTATGAAGTTTTTTTCTAGAGATTAGTACTTGAAAAAAATATCTTTTTTCTTCCGCTTATTTATGAAAATGGCTGAACATACAAAAACTTCATTTTTATGAAAAATTTGTTCAATGTAGAAAATGGTACACAAATATGGGTAAAGTGTGGTTGCGGTTTTTGATAGTTAGGATTTGTTAGTGGACTATTTAGTACATATCTATTTGGTTATGCTGTAGGTTCTTCCCTTTTTATGAGCTTGGAACATCTGGAATGTGACTGTTCTTTTCAAATGAAATAGGTGGTCACTTTCTTTTTTCTGAATATCATCTAGTTTTCTCTCTTGCTCGGAAAATATTTTCATCAATCAATATTTACAATTACTGTAGACTTTTTTCTGGTGTACTGTTGTAGGTTCTGTCATGTGATGTCTTTTAATTTGCTAATTTTCCACCCCGTGTTTTGAAGTTGTTAGTTATTTATTTAACTTGACATAATGTTTAACTGGTTAATTCCAATATTTTGCTGAAGCAATTGCACACATTGCTGAGTATCCCCTTCCTTTTCAGATTAGCCAAAGGGTTTTTGAACTGATGCGAAGTGAATCTTTTAATGATGCTCTACTTTGGAAAGAAGGGGAGGCAATTGGGGCTGAAAGTGAGTGGACGAATACTACTAGCAATAGTCCAACGTTTGAGTTGTACAAAAGGCGGACAACTGTAATTGTTAGAAGAGAAACTTTCATTAAAGTAGTATGTGATTCTCTGACTGAATATAAGTATGTGGGTCCTAACCAGAGGGCTGACTTGGTTTTGGCATGCAGGTAAGATATAAACATTTCGGGCCTTCATTGAAAGTGATTTGTATCTATAACAGCAGCAATGGATTATTGTCTTAACATGCATGTCTTCCTTGATTGCATGTCCACCAATTACATGTTTTAGTGGCTGAGGAGTTAGTTTTTTATGAGGATTTATTGGATCTGAAATGCAAATCCTATTTAACTCTATTGAAACCTCTATTCTGTATAGTGTACATTATGTTCTCTTGTTCTGGTAGACTCTTTTTTCTGCCTTATTTTACTGTGAAAAAGCATGTAGCTTGCTGTAGGTTTATGCTACTTGTCTTTATTCACTACCATTCCAACCAATGCACGTTATCTTTGTGTTGCAGAATTCGAGAAAGAAAGGAATCTGTAACTGTCCTGCTGTGTGGCACTAGTGGCTGTGGCAAATCAACTTTGTCTGCATTGCTGGTATCCTTTCACCTCTGTAAATGAGTGCTCTTGTATAATGTCATTTTTTTCCTTTCTTGATGAGAAGCAGAATCTTTTGTGTCAAATTTCTGTTTCTGTGTCTAATGCTAAGTTTTCCTTGTGTTTCACGCAGGGTAGCAGATTAGGAATTACCACAGTGATATCTACTGACTCTATTCGGCACATGATGAGAAGTTTTGTTGATGAGAAGCAGAATCCTCTGCTATGGGCTTCAACATATCATGCTGGGGAATTCTTGGATCCTGTGGCAGTTGCTGAAGCAAAGGCTAAAAAACAGGCAAAAAAATTGGCTGGCATTGCAAATTCACGTCCGAAGGATGAACTAACTGATAGTTCCACCACTGTGAAATCTGATAGTCAATCACCAGATGTGGGTTCTGGTACGACTGAATTGATTAGTCCTAAACAAATGGCAATTGAAGGATACAAGGCACAAAGTGAGATGGTGATTGACAGCCTTGATCGTCTAATAACTGCATGGGAAGAGAGGAAAGAGTCTGTGGTTGTTGAGGGTGTTCACTTGAGCCTTAATTTTGTGGTAAGTAAATTCCTTCAGTTTTCTTTTTATTTGATGACTTCAAGTATTCTCTTGATTTTAATCCTGCTATGTAGATGGGGCTTATGAAGAAACATCCTTCAATCATACCATTCATGATATATATAACAAATGAAGACAAACACTTGGAACGATTTGCTGTCCGTGCAAAGTATATGACATTGGACCCAGCAAAAAACAAATATGTGAAGTATATTCGAAACATAAGAACAATCCAAGATTACCTGTGCAAACGGGCTGATAAACATCTTGTCCCTAAGATCAACAACACGAATGTTGATAAGAGTGTGGCAGCGATCCATGCAACAGTTTTTAGCTGCCTTCGCCGGCGTGAGGCTGGAGAAGCACTTTGTGATCCTACAACAAACACTGTTGCTGTTGTAGATGAGGAGTACAGGAACCAGTGTGCTGCAAATTCATTGAGCTCCAAAGGAATGTTTCAGCTTATCCAGAGGAAAGGTTCTTCTAGGCACTTGATGGCTCTTGTTAATACTGATGGGTCTGTGGCAAAAGCTTGGCCAGTTGATTCTGTGGGTAGTAGGGGGAAACATGTAGGCTCTGGCTCTGAGAATGGAAATTGGACACCTATGTATGGACCATTGCAGATTGGCAAGGCCGAACCAGTTAATCTCCAGTTTGGCCATTTTGGGATCAGTGCTTGGCCCAGTGATGGTGGTACAAGTAATGCTGGAAGTGTTGATGAGTCAAGGGCCGATTGGACTGATAATGGAAGTAAATATCATTCTTCTTGTTGCAGCTCACCTCGAATGTCTGATGGACCTGCCAAGGAGGTATCTTGGGACTTATTATTATTACTGTTTTTCCTCCTGCATCTCAGGAGCAGTAGGTTACAATTACGTGAATAGATAATGGAACTTAAATCAATTAGCATTATGTTATTTGTATAGCACTAATATAAAATCTTTTCTCTCTGGGTACTTTTGTTTCTGATTGGATTTCTTCATGGCCTCTTCAGCTTAAGGAGGAAAATTCAGTGCATGGAAGTGACGAGGAAGTTGATGATCCACCAGAGGCGGACAGCGATGAGGATTTTAGTGATGATGGTGATAATCATATTGACGAAGAGGTATGAACAGGATAATCAGATTGTACAAAAATCTTACAGAACACAATTAAGTTTTGGTCCAAATCAGACTGTCCCTTTGTAATAAGGGTGAACAATAGAGTTAAACATTAGATGACAGCTGTACTTAGTAGGTTGATACGGGTTGAGGAACTTTTGTTTATAATCGTATTAAAACATTGTCTTTTACTTTATTTTAATTCTCATTTAAACTCGGTTCCTGGTTAACAGATAGGTTCAGTTGATGAGGAGTCCACAAAATCTGATGAAGAGTACGATGATCTAGCAATGCAGGATGTGCAGGATAATGGCTATTGGTCAGACGATGAAGAATCCAAAGATAAATTGCTACCTATTTTGGGTAGCAGTTCAGGCCCCACGGAAGGAGAAAAGTATAGGCAGAATCTAGATCGGTTCCTTAGATCTAGAAGTGAGCCACTTGGTGAGCCACTATGTGCTTACTCTTCTTTCCTTGTGGAAAAGGGTGAGAGGAGATTGTCCAACCTTGGCAATGTAAAAATGAGAAAACGTTCCCTCAGCATTCCAGCCATCGGAAAACATGGCTCTATAGTTGCAGATCCGATTCTCTCTGGAGCTCCACAGAGGTAGTGAAAGTGGAATAATTCAACTTCCTGTTTTCTCAAAACCCTGTATTTCTTTTTTGTTTCTTATTAGTCTAGTAGTTGAGGGTAACAATTTGCACAATCCTGCCTATAGTACAGTTGCTTGACATGGCTTGATTATGTTTGTTTTTTTGTTTTTGCTGTAAGCAATCAAGCAAAATGGAAACGGTTCAAAATTATTTAAAGATGGATCGTTGCGCAGAAATCACAATTAAGAGTTATAATTTTCCCTTTTATTACATTTGAAAGTACTGGATAATAAACTATCAACTAGCAATATTAGCTCTTGGAATGGCCATTTTGCCTTCAAGTTCGACAACTATGCCCTTGTATTTAAAGAAAATCGATCCTTACACCCTAGTATGAAGCTTGTTAGACGTCCTTTCCTTTGTCGAACAGAAAAATGAAAAAAGAAAAACGCAGCCCGTAAAACTGATATTTCTGCTTCTATAGCATTACAGTTATTTAAGCTTTGAGAGCTTGGATGGATTTTCTTGCAGTTTTGTTTTAGGTTAGAGGTCTCTTGTTAGTTTAAAGTTATATGATCATCGGCTACGATTGTTCCCTGAGTATCATGAAATAATCAAATCCATCCTCTCTCCCTAAAAGCAACAAATAGAAAATAACTGCCCAACACAAGAATTGAGAAAGGTGACTATATCGACCCAAGCACCCCATTATCATCGGTATGACTTTGTGCTTCACTCTTGTGCCGCCCTTCTCATGGTACCCATTAACTCAACAGCCAAAACTTATAGGAAGAAGATTTGAACAGAGAATTGAAAAGAAAACGAGACAACAGCTACTGTATAAATCATTTTCTTCTTCCTCCACATCTCCATGGAATTCCCTTTGAATCATAGGCCAATCAAAATTGTGCACCTTACCAAATTTCAGGCTTCCATCCTTTTAGTCATTATGTTCCTTCAGATTCTTTGCCACCTTAAACCAAGTTTTCTTCAACTAAAGTTGCTGAATTTTCAAGACTTCCATCTCCTTTAACCATAATATCCACCAACTGTTTTGCCTCCTCAAACCGATTCAACTTAAATAATGCAGCCTCTATTTTGCTGCAAATGGATAAATCAGCATCAAATCCTCTCCTCACCATCTCAATTAGCATTACATAGGCTTCATCTACCATTCCCTTTCTGAAATTTCCGTCAACCAAGATATTAAAAATA
Organism: Jatropha curcas; assembly: GCF_014843425.1. The sequence continues at coordinate 31,822 of NW_023590843.1, forward strand.
ACCTGGTCTAACTCAATTCCTTTTCTTTGCATCTTACTGACATAATATCCACCAACTGTTTTGCCTCCTCAAACCGATTCAACTTAAATAATGCAGCCTCTATTTTGCTGCAAATGGATAAATCAGCATCAAATCCTCTCCTCACCATCTCAATTAGCATTACATAGGCTTCATCTACCATTCCCTTTCTGAAATATCCGTCAACCAAGATATTAAAAATAACCTGGTCTAACTCAATTCCTTTTCTCTGCATCTTACTGACATATGCCATTGCAATCTCCATTCTCCCAACCTTGCAATTGCCATTTATTAATGCCCAAAATGTATCAACGGTCGAGTTAACACCTCTAATACTCATCCTATCAAACAACAGAAGTGCTTTATCCACGAACCCTTTATTACAATACCCATTTATAACCAAATTATACATGTGGGTATCAACATTCAAATCTCTACCATGCATCTCCAATAGCAACTTCTCAGCTTCTTTAATTTTACCAAAGCTTGAGTACCCATCTATCAAAATTTTATATGTGTTAATATTAAATGCCTCTCCTTCCTTTTCCATTAATGCCAATATGCAATTTAACTCCTCAAAACTCCATCTTTTAGCACAAGCATCTATCATTATATTATATGTTATAATGTTGGGTTTAATTCCTTTAATCACCATTTCTTCCACTAATTCTCTACACTGTCTAATCTCTCCATTCTGACATAACCCTTCAACCACAACTGTCAAAGAATATACAGAAACCTCAATGCCTGTTTCAATCATTCTATTAAAAAACTCAAGGCTTAATCTCATCTGATCATTTATCTTAAGGGAAAGCAAATGCACAGTACAAGTTCTCTCATCTATGTCAATTCCTTTATTCTTCATGTAATCAAAAGTCTTCAAAACTTGTTCAAATTTCTTATTATCAGAGTAAACCTTAAGCATCATATTGAATAACTTTGCTATAACATTTGGTTCAAAGCAACAACAATTCTCAATAGTAGAAGCTAAAATAGAAAACGGGTACCTGTTACAATCCTTAATTGACACAGATTTCAAGAGAATTTCTGCATCTGAGAATCTTCTTCCCTTTGTAAGTTTTGAAATTAGTATCAAATGGGCTTGAAGATCAGGTTGAAATGAGATCAATGATTCGTTTTGGCGGAGAAAATCGAAGAGATGTAAGCAATACAAAGGTTTTAGATCTGGGTCCGATAGAGTTTGGTGGAGTTTTGTTGGGTTGAGATTGGAGAGAATTGTTGAAGAAGGAGGAATTAGGGTTTTAGAGATTGAGTGTAGGTTTTCTCCGCAGAGTTTTGGGGATAGATTTAAACGGCGAGTCCTTTTCACCGTTTTGAGATTTCTGAGAACTTTTCGTATCGACATTTCTATACAGAATCGAAAAATGGAAAAGCCTCGCCGGTGAACAGCATGAGATGAAGAGGGAAAATTATTAGCGATAATGAACAGAACATTCAGTCGAGAAACAACGACATATTTGCGCGGTTCTGTCGTTCCGGAAAAGCACGTCCGATGTGTGGTCAAAACGACTAATCATTTAGCCGTTATTGCTGTCAAAAGGGAAAATCTAAATTGGGCCTCAGGCCGTCAACTTTATTAATTTTGGGAATAAGGCACAATGAATCCTCGAACTTGAGTCTGGTGTACAAAAAATGACCATTTTCTTTCTTTTTTTTTTTTTTTAAGGATAAAAATTACCATTTTCTTGCTCAACTTAGATAATGATTTTCTTTTTTTTTTTTTTTAAATCAGCAGTTCACATTTTATTTTATTGAATTATAAAATTCAAGAAAAACTTATCAAATATAAAATATTAAACTCAAGAGAACATGCATTCTTTTATGTTTAAAACTATAATTTGAGTTTGATAAATAAAAAAAAAGGAAAAATTACAATACGATCCCTATGTTTTGCAAAATACAATTAGTTTATTTCTGTTTTTTTTTTAAATATATTAATTTATCTTTATATTTTACTTTCACTACACTATCAGGTCATTTTGTTTAATTTTTGCATATTTGCTGTTAAATCAATAAGAAGACACAAATGTTAAAAAAGAGATACTAAAATATTATAGCAGAAAAATTACAGTATAATTTCTATGGTTTGAAAAATACAACTAATTTGTCTCTGTATTTTAAAAATAAAAGGGATATTTTCACCATTTTATAAAGTACTTAACAAAAAAGTGAATTTGCACAAAAAGAACAAGAAGCCTAATTTACTACTCAAAAGAATTTTAATTTAAATCCAATTATAATTAAAAAATATATATTTTTCTAATTCTGTAATTTTTTTTAAATCAAATACTTTATCTGTCACACTTTGTTTGCATGATTTGACAAAACACACATATTAAAGACTGAGTCAATAAATATATTTTTTTAACCCTTAACTTATTAATATATTAATGAAAGTTACCCATTTAATGAATAATCATAAAGATTATTATAGAAAAAATAATTGTTTAAATATATAAATTTAAGAAAATTTTGGAACATTTAAAAAAAAAACAAACAAAATGAGACGGATGAAGTATTTTATTTAATTATATTTTTAATCAAAGATAAGACACCATAATTTTTATAATTATTGTTAAAAATATTTTTTTTCCTTAATTTTAAATAATTTTTATTAGTTAAAAATATTAAAAATTATTTTTTATCAAATATTGGCCTTTTTGATTTTTTTTTTTTTCCAAGTTGAAGGGGTAAATTACACAAAAAAAATTGATTATTGGGCAAACTGAATAATACTTCTAAGTTGAAAGAGCAAATTAAGCTCTATTCCCTTGTATATAAAGATGTTAATTGACCTTTTAATTTGATGGGTCAACTCGAAAGCGTCTAATGATTAATTTATAAATATTTTCAACTCATTTTCAACTTGAGCAAGTTCATTTTATAAATCATTAACTATTCGAATATATTTGTCCTTGACTATAATATTGTTGAGTTCCCTTTATTAAATGCAAAATCTTAAAGTATTGCCTTTCTTTCTTTCTTTTTTTTTTTTTTTTTTTTTTTTATAATAAATGATTACGGTTAATTGACTCTTTTTAAAATTTGAATGGTAACTCGGAAAGTCGCTAAAATGATTAATTATAAAATATTTTCAACCGTCATTTTTTCAACTTGAGCAAAGTTCACTTTTATAAATCATTAACTATTGCGAAATATATTTGTCCCTTGAGACTATCTATAATCATTGTTGTAGTGTTCCCTTTATTAAAATGCAGAAATCTAAAAGTATTGCCCGTTTCCCTTTCTTTCTTTTTTTTTTTTGTTTTTTTTTTTTGGGATGAATATTGTCTTTCGCTTTTAACGCAAGGTGAAGAGCAAGCGTGAGATAAGGTTTCTTATGTCGGTGTATATTGATAAAAACGGATGTAGCATGTCTTTCACTTGGTTTCCGTTTCTATTTTTTTTTTTTTTTTAATAAAAAAACCCCAACTGATCCATACATGATTTATAGTCTATATTGATAGATTGGGGCCCACATGAATTGGAGACGAAATGGTTAAAAAGGAAGGCTAATCGTTATAAATTTTTTTTTTTTTTTTTTTTTTTTTTTTTGGATGAAGTATTGTCTTTCTTTTTAACAAGTAAGGCAAGCGCGAGATAAGGCTATGGCTTGGTTGAATGATAAACGGATGTAGCATGTCTTTCACTTGGTTTTCCTTTTCTATTTTTTTTTTTTTTTAATAAAAACACTATCATATTTATAGGTCTATATTGATAGATTGGGCCCCAGGAATTGAGGAAACGAAATGGTTAAAGGTATCGTATATAAAATTAACATGTTAGAGTGAGTTTCAATAAATTTGTGTCATAAACGGCTTAATTCATTTATAATAGGAGTTAAAACGGGTCGCATAATAATTTAACTCACAAAAGCATGCACAACCTACTTAATTAAATATGTCATATTTTACCAGACTCGTCTAACACTTTAACCCATATAAGTTGTTGTAATATAAAGGGTATAATAATCATTTGAATATACAATATATCTCCAATAATACATGTTAAGCTGTTAGATTTTATGATATGCTTGTGACCCACTTAATTGCGTGATTAATAAAGAATTATGTGTATATTAATCCTAATCAAATCATCATGTTTGGTCATCTTGACTCCAACATGCAATGGTCATGCCACCAACCTATTTTCACACGCTAACTAAATTCAAAGTGAATTATGATTATCATGGACAAATTTCAAGTCTCTTGTCTGTCCGATAAACCTCATACAGACATCTCGTATTTTCAATGTAAGACAAGCCTCATACATTTTATTGCAACAAATAATTGCACCACTCACTTACAATTAGGAGAAACAAATAATTGGCTTTGATATCAAAATTATTAGGATTGTTATTCATGCAATTCTAACAAAAATATTTGATATGGAGAATCTAAAAAAGAAAACAGGGCTAAGAAGATAAAATAAGATAAAAGAGAAAATAAATTCAGAAGTATGAGAATTAGGGTCTGTTAGGCAAAATTAGTTGTTTTAGTAAGGTTTAACTGTGAGTTATTTGAATAACTTTTCATGAAATGTTAGAGAGCTAAATGTTATATGAGTTAATAACTTTTTAAATAACATTTTATAAAAAGGTAACTCATGTAATATTACTGAAACAACTAATTTTGATGAACATATCCTATACGTCATATAATCTACCTAAGAATTACTTTCTTCCCTGCTAGCCACATAGACCTCAGATTGCCACATCAGCTGAACGAGCAAAATAATAAATTGTTGCACAATTACAATCAAATGCAAATGTTTATCTATCAATTACAATTAAATCTATCACATTTACATTTAGGTCCTAACAGTATTCAACTATTAATTATTTATTATTAATAAAATAAAACACAAATATTTTTTTTTATAGTAAGAGAGAGAGAATTTGATAAACATTGAAGTGAAGGCAACAAATCATATATTATTTCTTATATTTCAAAGAAAGAGAGAAAGTGCATAGATATTTATTTTCTTTAATTACAAATTCTATAATTGATGAGTAAAATGTCAGGAGGAGCTTTTTGCTTCTTAGTAAAAATAGTGACCTATTTTTATTGGGACAAAGTGATTTAATGAGATTGTGTGTAATGCATGGGATCCAAGATGGGTCCTAGAGTTGCATGTATGCCACGTGAATGCCCTTTAGTAAGGCACCATATAGGACCACCGGAAATGACATTTAGGACCACCTTTGCTTTTTTAGGACCTTTTTTGCACCAAAGATTGTATGGATCTGTTGGATTCTTTTCTATAACCAGTTGCTTTCAATCGTCAATTTTTTCTTTTTAATTTTTTTTTTTTTGTCAATAACTATTTTCAAAAGAATTTTCAGCTTAGCTTATATAAACTATAATTAAAAATTTTCTATCAGACAATTTTAAAATTGTATTTTAATTTAAAAATAATAAATCATAATAAGATAAGAAAATTCAAAATAGTTAATAATTGATGAGAAGATGTTTTATTATGCTTGTTAACCAAAAAAATCCAACAATTTTCTTCTAAAAAAAATCCAACAAATTAAAATCTCAGCAGCGATAATAAATAATTTCTTGTATATATTTATTATTATTCAATACTTATTATTAAATTTAGAATAAGAAAACATACTCTCAGCATTCTTAGATTTTGTATATATTTTACCAAAGTGGAATTAACTTAATGTACTACATATTTGAGATTTAATTTAAGAAATATGCATTTTCCATTACATTGAAATTATTTAAATATTATTTCAGGAGTTAAATTAATTTATTGTCATTTTCAAGATCAACCATTTGAAAGCTTCATATGCACCAGGGATAATTTTGCTGCGTGTCACATTGACATAACTTTGACTTCTTGCCATGTATTATCTGGGCATACTTATAACAGATCCAAGAGACATAACACAAACATTCCCACATGGAACCCATGTATAATTCATTAAATCATTAAAAAAAAAAAATTCAAATTTACTTAATACTTTTAATTTTAGCAATTATTCAAATTTATTTTTTCTTATCCACAGTGCGCTAGTTGGTTGCTTATTTGGCAGTTAGTTGGCCACACAACACCCAAATGATCAAATTCACATAGTCTTTGTCATTCATCCTTACTTTCAAAAACTTCTAAGTTTAAAGATTGCGAAAAATCTATAAGTTAAGGATTGTGAAAATTCTATTTCTTTTCCATTCCACTACAATTTTGAAAGGATATTGTATGACTTTACAATTAACACTACAAAAAAAACGCTAATTTGCGACCGATGTTATAACAAACTCTCTTCATGAATCATTGACAGGCAATTTGAACCCTAAGATCTGCCAATTAGATTTCTTCACTCCTGAAACTATATATATATATATATATATATAAAACGTTTTCTTTTTCCATTTCAAATAATTCTACATAAACTTACTATCAATTCCACCGTGGCTGAAATAATCTTTGACCCTTCGTATTCCTGCTACAAGAGATTGGAGAAAACTATATAGTTATTAGCAACCTTAATTAATTTATTCAAGAATCATGCGCGTGTGTATATATAGTTAATCTTCTTACTTAAAAGACCACAACAACTAAAACAATTTATTACTTGAAGGAAAATGAACAAATCTTAAATATATAATTCGAGCATTTCTATGTACCAAGATTAAGTCCGCACAATAAATATAGAATGAAAGGTTATTGTGAAAACCAAAATTAACTCATAATCACTATAAATAACAATCGATGTTGGTATCAAAAAAGCATAAATAAAATCAAATTAGTAAATCATGATGATGCCTACTTAATGGAAAAATTTTGCTATAACAAGCAAAAAAGCAATAAGAAGATGTACAAAAAGAACTTTAACATGTAAGGAAAAAAATGACATCTTACAGGGATTTCAAAGAGAAAACCATTCATGAAGCCAATTGCAAGAATTGTGTCTACGGCTCTAACTTGTTAGAATGGAAGCTGTCAAAGTTAAAGAATAAACACAATTGTAGTGAGAAAAAGAATAGTTCATGTATTATATTGAAATGTATCACTTAATATTCCTATTTTCAAAAATTAACTAAATAGTTCTTCTGTTAGATTTTCATTTTTCTGCCACTCATGAAATCAACTATTCTCTATTAACCTATTTTTCTATTTTTTACCCTGAAACCAATGCCCATACCTTCAGATTCTCATCAATCAAACATCCACTTATGAGCTCCAAATATCTTCTCCACAAGTAAAAGCATAAGATCTAGACCATTTCACACTAAAATTTCTTTCCAAATCAAAGAAAAAAAAAAAAAAAAAAAAAAAAATACACATCCACTTATGAAGCTCCAATATCTTCCTCCCAACAAGTAAAAGCGAATAAGAATTCTAGACCATTTCACACTAAAAATTTCTTTCGCAATCAAAGAAAAAAAAACAAAAAAAAAAAAAAAGACTCCATTGAGAATCATGAAGAATTGAAAAAAAAAAAAAAAAAAAAAAAAAAAAGACTTCCATTGAGATCATGAGAATTGGCTCCACCAAAATATTATCCCAACCAAAAAATCAATGGTATTTCAGTAAAATAATTATATTTCTGATTTTTTCAATTAATTAACAGAAAAAGGCTAAAAATTAACGGAATGACTAAAATACATATAATTTGAAACTGAGTCATCCTTTAGCCTAAAAGTGTGTTCATAATATTTCATGTGATGTACTGAGCAAAATAAAATCAATGCAATCAAATGAAAACTAAAGATTTATTTTGTTCATATTATTCTTACAATCTACCAAATAAAATTACCTATCCTTAAAACTTAAAACTAAAGCAAAATTCATCAAATACCATAAGCTAGTGTGGGGCTATTCATGGATAACAGACAAAATATATACACAGAATCATATGAAGGTCCATAAGGCAAAGATGTAGGGCAATTCTCCAAGAAACCAATGAAATCTTGTCCCCAACTAGATATGTATGAAAGATTTTACAAGAACAAAAATGTTATCTAATATTATCAAATCACAGAAATAGAATCATTAATTATAATCCACGCATCTAGATTTACAAATGTATAACTAATCTTGGAAGTAATAACAAAACAGAACCAAAAGCTTTTGCTTTGTATTGATATTAATTTGATCAAATTAAGCGGATATTCAGATATATAGCCGAACTCAACTAGTTGAAAACAACAAAAGAAAACCTCAATTCAGATTAATTTGTTTTCAGTTAATTTTATTTCAAAATGAGTCTATTTTAGCATTATTAACACAGAATAACAAAAAGGAAAAAAAAAAAAAAAATACAATATCAACAGATCAATTTCAATTTACCTTTGCCATATTTAGAGACATGGAGAGGCCATAGCTTTGGATGAAATTAAAGGAATATAACCTTTACAGGATTACAGAAAATGTGAATGAAAAGCTTGGATAGCGATAGAGGCACACAGATTTCTATAATTTTGAAGTGACTGAATTATCACTGTCATAAAATTACAAATTCATATATTTACCTCACCCTAAAAAGAAAAGAAAGAACTCTTCTAAAGTACTATTGTTGGGGAGAGGTGAAAAATAGGAGGACTAGATATGTCTGCAAGAGGAAAAGAGTGAGAAAGAGAGAGTACATGAAGAGGGTCCAAGTTGCTACCAAATAGTTAGGTCCACCAGTAAGAGTGATAGGTGATTGAATGCTAAAGCCAAACACAACAATGGCAGTGACAATGTGACATGTTCCCACCGTGAAATTTTAATTTCTTTCTTTTTCTTTTTTCAAATTAATATCAAAGTTCTGATTGAAATATGCATATATTTCACTGAAAAGAATATATATATGTACATATGTTTTTTTCAAATTTTTTTCTTCTCCTCCATTAATTTTTCAGTAGACAAACAAAAACCCACTTAGAAGAATGTCCATATTATAATACTATTTAGTAATTTATGGTGAAGACAAAAGGGTTTTTATGGGATGAAGATACCCAAACTCCAGTTAAGCTATTTTAGCTGATATCATCACATCAACCACTCATATAGGAACAAACAAAATTAACTCATATTCTTTACCTTATAGATTCTTAGCTTCTGTTCAAATAGCTCCAAACTGGCTCCAAAGGAGTTTCTTCAACTTCATTACAACACAAATCCCTCTATAAATTGTTTTTTTTTTCTTTTTCTTGGCCTTTTCTGCATATGGACATTGAACAATAAAAGACCCAGAAATGTTTATCTTAAGAAAAGTCAAGACCAGAAGATCTATTTATAGAGATATAGAAATCCATAAATGGATCTATAACTAAAAACCCATTATAGCAAAAATGTCCAACAAATTTATAAAATATATATAAATGATATGAAAACCAAGTACTTACTTTTCTCCTTCTCCTTGGTTTCTTGAAGTCCTATCACATCTGCAACGAGAAAGCTAGTAAACAGATACCATTTTTAGATTCCAGGATAGTTTCCTAGGAATGGAATAATCATAGATCTGCAGAGTCAGCAACTCAAACCAATAAAAGGTTCTTGAATAACCCTTTAAATACCGCCACCTGCAAATCATAATAAGAAAGAGAACCCATAAAGATAATAATATAAAGCTGTTCCATTAAATTAAATCCATTAGTTGTATACCTAGACACAAACAATTAATCCAAAATTAAATAAAAAAACGCACAAAAATGCTATTGATAATACCCACAACCACCTCCACCTCCACCATCACCTGAAAGAAACAGAAAAAAGAAAAAGAAAATATCTTTAAGAAAAACAAACAGAAAAGAAAAGAATAATCTTTCATAACAATTAATCCGCAACAAAATGAAAAAAAAAAAAAAAAAAAAAAAAAACCAATAAAAGTTCTTGAATAACCCTTGTAAATACCGCCACCTTGCAAACATAATAAGAAAGAGAACCATAAAGATTAATAATATAAAGCTGTTCCATAAATTAAATCCAATTAGTGTAATACCTAAGACACAGAAACAATTAGATCGCAAATTAAATAAAAAAACGCACAAAATGCTAATTATAATAACCGCACAACCACCTCCACCTCCACCATCCAACCTAAAAGAAAACAGAAAAAAGAAAAAGAAAATATTCGTGAAGAAAAAACAGAACAGAAAAGAAGAAGAATAATCTTCATACATGTAATCCGCAACAAAAATGAAAAAAACAAAAAAAAAAAACAGATAGAAAACTTTATTGAGTAATGAAAAAAAAAAAAAAAAAAAAAACATAGAAACTTTATTGAGTAATGGCTGAATAGCAGCCATAAGCACCTGAAAGCAACAGAAAGAAAGAAAGAAAAACAAAAAGGAAAAGAAAAGAATCAACTTTTTCTTGTATGTTGAGGTGCATGATGGTGTAGATATAAAATATATGTATGAGTATAGTCGTTTATTGCCGATGCAGCATCATCAAGATTCTCACTTTCAAAGAAGAAGAGAGACGCAGAAAAGATTGAGAAAGAAGGAGAGAGAGATTAGTTTAGCATCATCACCACCGTACATTTGCATGTGAATCTTGATGATGCTACATCTGCAAACAACGACTGGCAATCTATCCATGCACAAAGCCCCTCTATTCCCCTTTATATATATAGGGATAAGAGATTCAAGAAACAAGATAGATTAAAGATTAGTACTAAACCAAATGGAAAAATATAGTATATATTATATTTATTGTTGTAATTAAAATAAAAATTGTATTTTTCATTGCCCATATAGCAACAAGGCCACGAGAACAATCTGACGTGGCATCTGACCACTGGTTAAAATCACAATTGATTACGTGAAGGTGGTACCCGAGAAGAATCCCAACCTGGTCTGCTCTGTGTTTCAACTCAATCTTCATACCAAACAAAAAAAAATTAAAAAAAAAAAAAGAGAAATGTTTCTTGGGTATTAAAAAAGAATTGAAAGAGTTACAAAATCCGCAGGTTTTGGTTTCTGGGTCTCTGCTTGTTTTTCTCTCCGGTTAGATTCTGCCAAAAGTTGCATTTATCTAAGAATATTCCGGCCAAAAAACAAAATTAAAAGAAAATCAAATTAATTATACATATGCTATGATAAGGGTAAATAAAATAAAATAAAATAAAATCTGAAACAAGAAAATTAAGGAAAAAAAAAAGAGGAATTCCCATATTTTCTTGAAAATAGATTAAATAAATAAAAGCCTGAGAGAGAAGCAAAGAAGGAAGAGGAGGAGACTGAATTGAAACATGGATAATAATTGGTAGAGAGGTGCTATTGTATATGTTTTATATGGACGGAGATTAATCAAAGACTTGTAACTTTTTTTTTGGTATTTTTAGGATAATTATGTGTTTCGATTTGATTGGTTGATGCCTCGCTGTATAGTACTGCACAATGTGTTGCCGCAGTTACACATCGCCATCTCCCCAAAACCCTAGTTTTTATTTTTGAGTGGTGATACAATAAGGGCGGTCTTCTGCTTCTCCCTTGCACTCTCACTTCTTTTTTTTTTTTAAGATAAATTATTACTATAAATTTCTCTTCACATAAATAACTTAAAATTTATTCGCAAAAAAGGAAAAAAAATGTCTTACATGCCAAAAACATTTTTTTTCACAGCATATATATACTCTGCTTCAATATACCTTGACTATGAATTAATTTCTAATACCATCTTAATTATTATTAAATAGTTTGTCATGTCATTTTATTATCAAACATAATAATTTTTAAGTAATTTTAAATTAATTTCTGAGCATCATTCGACAGAGTGGCTAGATGATCCTCCATATTTGATTAATGATGTACTTTTTTTTTTTTATGCTAATAATAATTGAGTCAATTTTCTTTTTGGAAAAAAAGTTTATGATATTGTTTTATTATTTAAGAGTATTTTGAAATTTATTTACATATATGAAAATTAACTTTTTAATGATTCTAATAATTCATTTCCTAATATTACTAAGTGCATTCAAGGATATTATAAAAGGTTTTTTTTTTTTATCAAATGCTAGTAACTCATTAATTGAAAAACCGACTTCTTTTCTTTGCTTTTTTTTTTTTTTTCTGAAAGCAATTACTTCAAAAGATCTATTTAGCAAAATTAACTATTTTGATAACTGTTAGCTATTTTAATGGTGTTTAACTTTTGAGTAATTTTTTATAAAACGCTAAAAACTAAATATTTTATAAGTTAATTTTCTATAAAATATTACTTTAACATCTAAAAGCTAATTTAAATAATATATTATCAAATATTATAAAAGATATTATTTAGCTACTTAAAAAAGCTATATCGAACACAGCCAAAGAAAGTTGAAACTTCCAACATCCAGTTTTCTTTTTTCAAATTTCTAATTTACCAAAAAAGTCAAAAAAATATTTGGTATGGTTCCATTTACAATTTGTAAATGACAAGTCTTATTAAATTGTCTAAACAGAAAACCAAAAGAAAAGCCATTAATCAATTTGCTGTTTTAATTACCAAATAGTTTATTACTAAAAATATTTTAAATTCAAATTAATTGGTGAATTATTTAATAGAACATGTGCTGCATCAAGTATTCGATTTTTATTTCAACTCACATGATAACGTTTGACCCAAAGATGATCAATTATGTTCAAACTACTCCTGCTTTAGTTTTAATTTTAAATTTATTAGATATTAAAATGGATCGATAATAAGAATATTATTTTTTTATTCATCAAATCGGTGAACATTCTTACAATGGAGTAGACTTAATCCTAAAATTTTCCGATATCTATATTTTATAGAAAGTGAATACTAAAATTGTATATTTTTTATAGAAAGTGAAAAAGGGATAGAGAAGAAAATGAGAAAGTATATTGTTTTTTGTTTCTTTTATCTCAGATAAATAGACTTATTACATGGAATATTAGTAATTATTTAGAACAATTTCGTACTTAAAAAAATAATTTTATTAAAATTACCAACTAGAGTCATTCGTGCCTTCTCATCGTGTTACTATTTCTTAAAATAAAGATTTCCAATTTTAAATTATACTTTAAAATAAAATCAGCGAAATTTTGAAAAGGGAACGGGGGAAATTCTTAGCAGTTTTTAAGGTTATCTTTCCTACAACCACCGTTATGGATAATATCCTCATCTACTTTACTTTCTTGCTATCCAACAACATCTAGAAATTCCAACCTATTAGTAGTATTCAAGCTCTCAAGATTAAGCACCCAACTATAAAAGTAATACTATTTTTCAACACTGCTACGTCAGGAAAGGATCTATACAAAATTTTAAATTGTCATTTAAATAAATATTTTAAACAATTAAAACTTGAATTCAATTTATTTATTTATTTTTTGTATTTATGGTTAAGAATAATTTTAGATCAAATTATATATGGGGAGTAGTTAGATTTTGAATTCATTTATATAGAGAAAATTATTAAAAAAATCGATTTAAGATGATTCTAATTAGTTTCAATTGAATTGACTGAATGTGCATCTCGAACCGCGTCGGAATAAATTAATTCATAGGATTTAGGCATGTAGGGCAGTGCTAGAGCCACTGAAGTGGGGTCAATTATTAAAAAAAAAAATTATATATAGGACTTAATTGATAAAAAATTTTAAAATATATATATTAAGTGAAAATTTTTAGAGTTTTTAATCTAATTAATCCCACTAAAAATTAAATTAAATAAATGATCTCACTGAAAATTATTTCTACTTCGGCCACCGGTATGAATCAACTTCTGATTATCTCATTACCATTTGAAGTACTTTTATTTAGGTTAGTTTTTGTTTGAGCTTTCTCTCTTAGTATGAAATAGATATTTTATAAATTGAGTATGGTAAGAAATAATAATATATAAAAAATACAAATAGGTTTTTTTATGTAAATCACCCATATTCAGATCCCATTACTAGTGACCACTTAATCCGAATTGGAGCTTAAATTTTTAATAAATAAAAAAGTTTTTTCTTTCTTTCTCATGGTCCAGAGAAGGGGAAGGAAAATTGGAGGCCAAGCACGTGAAGGTGTCTTCTGGTTAGCTAAACGGGGTTGGCCACAAAGGGTTTTAAACTGAGAGGTCTCAATGCTTTGGTACAACTTACAAACCCTCGAGGTTGGCGTATGCAGGGCCGTCCCAGTCCCACCACTTGCCTCACTGTCTCTTTAGCTTCTCTTCTGTGTGTGTGTGTGTGTGTGTGTGTGTGTATATATATATAATCTTTTCCTTTTCATTGCGTTATGTAATCATTTCTGCAATAAATTAGTTGCCCATTATTGAAGTTGACTCAATTCATCCTAACGCTTTAATGCACGAATTTAGGGCTGCCCACGAGGCTTAGTCCTAACACGGCGGTGCATTCAAATATTTCAAATTAAAATTAATTTAACTCAATTTAATATAATTTAATAAATATGTCTGCATTTATTTTGAAAAATATATACTACAGTTTATTAATCAAATTTCAATCAATATAAATATTCAAAAAGGAGAATAACGCCAATAGTCGGATTTTTTTCCATTTATGTAAGTAACGAGAGATCTTGAGTTCGAGTCATGTTTTCACCGTATCTATAATAGATATAAAAAATGGTGTTTGTTACATGTCACCTAGATTTATGAAAAATACTATTCCCTCCATTCTTTTTATATAGAAAATTTTGCCTAATTTGATAATTTTGGGAATCATGCCAATATGAAAAGTCTATTTCACCATTGTTTTAATCCTTTGTGAAGCTTTTAGTGTGAGAGATTCTCAAGATAGTAGCACACAAAGGTATAGATGAATGTTTAATATAAAGAAATTTTGGAGCATTGATTTGAGAATTGATTTTTTAAATCAATTTTCATTGGAAAAAAATGTGCTCATGTAGGTGATTTGATTGCTGATTAAAATGGAGTTTGAATATAAAATGACCACAAAATTTTTAAATTGACCACAATAAAATGAATTCTTATGGATTTTGCTCGAATATTTGAAAAGTTGAACGATTTTTAAACTATGTTTTTAATAGCCACAGACAGTTGAAGGGTTAAATGAGGATAAATTAAAAATTTTCATACAACTTTCCTAAATAAATGACCAAAAATGAATTTTTCTCCACAATTCAGAGCTTTCATGCGAATAAAGCATTTAAAGCATCATTAAATATTGAAACATAATTTAAGGCATACATCGATAAAGAATGAATAAATGAGATATTATGGGTAAATTAAGAAAAAAAAGTTGGTTAAACTACTTTCTTACTATTGGTGAAAGTTTTAATTGTTCTTATATAACCCGAGGGAGTATTTTTTTATATAAAATTGTGATAATTTTATGGAATATTGACAAAATTACTCATTTTTTTATAATTTTGTATTTTTATAAAAAAAAATCTACATTTACAAAATAGTGATGTCTCTCACCGTAATCTTATATTTATTTAAAATTCATCGCTAAATTATAATTTTCACAGAAAAATACTCTTTTTGTCCTGTAATTCTTGTTCTATTTTTTTTTATCCATCCCAAATTATTATTGTATATCCTTTGTTAGAAGAGAATAATAGTTAATTTAGAGGTTGATCACAATTGCCGCTAAAGGGATTAAGTCAAATTTTGAATATTTACTTGTCAGCTCGATTTCGTGGATAATGCAATTTATTTAATTTGTTTGTTTATTCTGGCCCAAGGCTTTAATTTGTTTGTTTGTTTATCATAAACTTCAACTCATTTTATATTCATTGTCCGAAATTTAAAAGATGGAAATTGATGAGAGGAATAATTGTCAAAAGTTGTGTCTTTCTATCTAATTTTTACATCTTTAATCAACAAGAAAACACAAAGATCAAATGACAGATATTAAAATATTATATCAAAAAAATTACAGTACGGTCTCTATAATTTGAAAAATACAACTAATTTATCCATGTATTTTATTTTTTTTAAAAAAAAATATTTTTATCATTTTATAAGATACTTAATAGAAAAAATTGTAAAAAATGGACAAAAAAAACCTACATAAACTATAAAGTAATTGATAAAGTCATAGATTCGAGCCCTTCTGCGCTCAAAACTGCCTATGAGCCAATTCCAGTTTCTCCCAGACATGGGTCTAGATAACACGTGATTAAAAAATAAAGAGGCAAGAAACCGTTAAATTTAGTAGAACGGAGGTAGTTTAATTGATTTTAATATCAATTAGCATTTTATTTTTTATGGAACACTAGTATAATGATATATTAGAAAAAAAAAGTAAAATAAAAATTGCAGTTTAACTATATCAAATAAAAAAAAAAAAAAAAGAATTTAGAAAAAAAAATTAAAATAAAATTGGCAGTTTAACTATTTCAAAAAAAAAAAAAAAAAAAAAAGAGAACATTTCTTTTCATTACCATTGATGTGATTGTAAAATGAGCATTCACAAAGAAAGTCAATTATTATTAATATAAATAAAGAAAAGAAAATTTGATGGATGACAATTCCGTCCATCAAGGCTTCACCTGAAGGTCCCATTTCCGTACAATATGATTGATTATATGACGTGTCTGGTTCAGATTTTCCCGTTCATGTCATTACATTAGTGAGTAGGTAATTGTTAGTCTCCGTGATTAAGGAGCTTGTCCTCTAACAATAGGCTGCCTGTCTTGCTCCGTTCACTGATCAACCCTTCTTTTTTTTTTTTTTTTTTTTGTTTTTTTTTTTTTTTTTGAAGGGTTCACTGATCAACCTTCTATCTTAATTATTTGTAATTTAAATTTAAAATTAAATGAGAGTTAATTTAATAATCATTTTTGATTAGATTGGGTTTATATTGACTGGTAGTTGGTTTGACGTTAACAAAAAAAAACATGATTGTTGGCTTGGAAGGCCACTAATGCCACGTCGAAATTGTCATATAGTACTAACCACCCCCTTTCTACTTCCTATTTTCCTCACTTTTTTTTTTTTTTTTGTTCTTTTTTTTTTTTTTTTTGTTTACTCGTGATGCCAAACTTTTTCTAACCTAAAACGATAAAAGTACATGATTATTTAAAAAATATTATTAGCATGTTAATCATTCTTGTTGAAGTAATATATTATCTGCTGATTTAATTTTATAAGATTATACCCACCACTAAATATTATTATTTAAGGGATGAGAGTCATTTCTTACAAATCACAATAATTTAAAAATCTAATATCAATTCATCTTTTAATATAATCGGAGAACTCTTTTCACATTCTTAATATTCGTTATCAATCGAGCCACAACTCATATATAATAGCAGAGTCAATATTTAAATCTGTTATCTAATAAAATTCGAATGAAGAGCATTAAATATGTTATCAAAAATGTTTATAGACGTGCACTTACCATGTATATAGCATTAACATATCTTGCTTACATCTATCCTATATATAAATATAGAAATAAGAGAGAATAATAAAATTTTCGATAGCGCCTTTAATGAAATTTGAATATCTTAAAATAACTTTAATCATGATCAATTAGAAAATTTTATTTTATTAGTAGATTGGATATAATCTATTTAAATTATATTTTAAATAAATACATAAAATAGTTAAGCATTTTAAAATTTATCTTTTTTAAATTTATTTTTAATAAAACATTGAAAATTTTATATTTTATCTTTAATATTTTGATTTATTTTTATTGTAATTAAAATATTTTTATGTTAGGAGAGAGGATTAAAAAACAGTGAAAAGAAGGAAAGTAGATATTTTTTACAATATTCTTTGTATAATTTTGATTGAATATATTTTTTTAAAAAATGAAATTTCCAAATAGAAATTATAGCGCTCCAAAATTTTTTAAATTTTACTTTTTAAAAATGATTGAGCAAGTCCTTCAAAAATTTTTTAATTTTTAGAATATATATATATAATTTTTTTAATAAGAAAACATTATTGTTTATATATATATATATTTATATAATATATATATATATATATATTATTAAAACGTTTTATTAGATGATATTTGTATTAATTGTATACATATAGGGTTATAATGAATTTTAAATAAATGAAACATATATTAACTGAAATATAACACGCGTATAGATCGCTATTTATTAATTAACCGTTATATTCATATTAATCTCATATGAATTTTATCTTACATTATAAAATATTCATATTAATCTCATATGAAATTTTATCTTAACATTATAAAAATTTAAATAATATAAGATAAAAATTATAATAAATATTTAATATTAGAAAATAAAACGAGTATAAATTATAAGCAAAAGTGAGCAATGATATAAAAAAAAATAGCGAATACAAATATCAAATATAATCAACGTACAACACACGTCATAAAAAAAACTAATTGTTCTAAAAAAGAAAAATGAATTCATCTCCCGCTCTTTCTTCCGTCTATCTTTTCATATATTTAAACGAAACATGTAAATGAGTGTGATAAGCTTAATATTTAACCAAAACTAGTATATAATAATTTGTTTTATTAGAATGAAAATTTTAGAAGAAAACAATGAAATAATCAGAATTTAAACATGACATTTTGTATTTTAAAGCATAGACATGATTCTAATAATCCAATGATCTAATTTATGTATCCTAAATATACTTAATAGTCCTGTCACACTGTATAATAGCATCTCTCCAGTTTTAAACATGGATTGAGAGACTTTTAATTTCAAGTTTAATTATTTCTCTTATATTTATGAGAATCTTTTCCAAGTAATTAAATGGTTATGTCTCCATCTTAATTAAGAATGATACGCTCTTCGTTCCACTCTAATAGTAACATTTGATCTTTTTATAAGGATTAAGAAAATTATTAGGATATATTGATTTTCTAAAAATATATGGTAGAATATCTAAATTGCCTTTCTTAAAATTAAAAGTTCCCCTTTAATTTGACTACAAAACACTTAACGAATATGAGTAAATTTGAAAATTAAAAATTAATGAACTCTCAAAATCCTAAATGAGGTCTTAAAGCGAAACAAGCTAAAATTCATATTTGTTTTTATTAAAGTGTAACATGGAGAGTATAACATTTAAACGATAATGGATAATACAGTTCCTTCTTTAAAGAGAGCGAAAGTTTAAAAGAAAACTATTAAATTAAACAATTGCGATTTAAATTTTGCCCCCTAATATTAATGATACAGTTGTTCTTATGTAAATATAGATTTGTTTTTTTCAATGTTTTTTTTTTTTTTTTAAATAACACGTGTACAATAGTGCATAGGGGAATGAAGTAGAGAAACAAACCCCAATTACCAATGGCCTAATGAAACCAACAAGAATAGATGAAGTAATAAGCAGCTGGTGGTTTCACACAGACCAATATTTATCATTTTAATGAGATTATTATGGATTTATATGATACTATACTATAAGAGTTGTTAGTTTTTAGTTTTTACACACACACATATATGTAGAAGCATGGGAAGATGTCTCTTCACTCTTCAGGAACTCTACAGCCATTCAGCATCATCTCCGTCTTGCATGTGTCCAAATATCATCTAGTTAATAAACAAACATCCCATTATTGGGGTTTGGTCCTGTCCTTACCTTAGAATTTTTTTTTTTTTTAAATTATGGATTTTTAAATTTAAAGTTGGCTTATGTCTAACTAAATTTATAAAATAAATTTAATACAGTTGATTTATTATTTTTAAGTTTAATAAATTTAAGAACATTTTATTTTTTTAAATTTTAAATATAGCTATTTGATGGGAGCGATTGATAAAATAGGTCGAGCAATTAATAAAATGAACAGAACGTTACCCAAATTAGTTCAAATAAAGGTAACGCTCAGTCAAAAAAATTTATAAGAGTCATTTAACCATGTAATTAACATTTAAGATTCTCGCTCGATATTTATTATGAGAATTCGTGTGAGGCATTTATATCTTCAATTACAATAAAAAGCACACTATGAATATTTGTATCACATTCCATTAGAGGATATATTACGTCTAAAAGTAATTTCTTAATATTCATTTTTTACTCCTATCACTATTTTAAGTTCAATTTTTTTTTAATTAGTTTTGTAATAATTAATATATAATATTAAAATTAAATTATCAAGGTGAAGCTAAGATTTATAAAGGGGCAAACTACTATAAAAATTTATTAAGAGAATTTTATGAAAGAATGGAGCGGAAAAAATATACAGTTGAAAGTGTCTAAAAATCCCTTTGACCAAGGTTTCGTTGATTAAAAATCACCCGTACCAATTTAAGTTTTGTTTCATCCTGCCTTGTCCCAAAAAATCAAGAATTTCCGTCTCATGTTTTCTTTAAAATTCTAATTTCCTTTTTTAAGAATTTCAAATATGTCCATAAAAATCAGTTTATCCTTTTTATTCTAGTTTTTTTATGATACCAATTACTGCTAAGGTAATTATAATATGAAAAAATAATATGTATTTTTTTAAATATAAAATAAATCAAGTAATTAAACATATTTTTCAACGCAGGTTTTCCCTTTGTTATTCAACGGTATGTATTAAATAAATCTTTTTTTAATAAATTTTTTCTATTAATTTCAATTAATAACTACTTAAATTCAATTAATTGAAATATTAATTTCAATTAATCAATAAAAAAGAAAATATAAATTTCAATTAATCTGATTACTGGATAATTGGTTATGCTTAATGCTATCATTATTTATTTTTGAGATGATATTTATGATTAAATAAAGTTACTTTCAAATTTAAATCAATTTAAAGACAACAATTACAAAAATAATGATGATTTAAAATTCTTAAAATACATATAAAGTTAAATTGTATATAGTTTTTGCATTATTTCATTTTATTATATTTAACGCTTTTATTAACTAAAAAATAACTATTTAAAATTTTTTATTATAATTTTATTAGTACATCATCTTATAATTGAATTAATTTATTTGATTTATTCTTTTTTTCTAACTCAAACTTATATAAATGAAATTTGTTTGATTGTAATGAATGAATGTAGTATTTTTTTTTTATCTATTTTGATGAAAAAATAATTTAATAAAATTATGACAAATTTCAATTGATTCCCGACTGACCTATTCTGTTATGTCCCATAAATCCAAATTTTTGTCCCGTCCGGTACCAAAAAATGAGACGGAATGGAATGAGACTGCATATTTATTCAGATGAATTTGAGACTTTATTTTTTATATCCCGATATTTTAGGGTGAAATTAAAAATTACGTAATTTCTGTTTCAATCCGATCCATGTACACTCCTACTCGTTTCTTTTTTAAAATGTTTTCTTCACAAAAATAATTTTTAAAATTTTTTAAAAATTATCTATTAAATTTAAGCGATCTTTCTACTTGAATTGAATTGTTGGATAAAATAAAATTACAAGTGGTTTTTTCTTTCCAATTTTCACATTAAAATAAAATTAGACCGCTATAACAAGACAAAAGACAAAAGGAAAGATGGTAGTGTGCAAATAGAAGATGTAACATGTAAGTAAAGACGTGGGGATGACATCAGTGAAGCGTGAGAGTTAAACTGACGTATGAGTAATTGAATAGAGAAAAAGAGGGAAATGGGGGAAGGTGGGCTGTCACATGGGAAGCACGGGGTTGTTAGTGGGAGTAATGGAATAATATTGTACGGATGGGGCCACTTTGCCACGTGACTCACCCGTGGATGACATGGCAACTCCACAGTCTTTTTGTGTTTTAAATAACAGTCTGTCCCGTGGGTCCCATCTCAAATCTGTGCCCTTGTCCACATTCTCTTTCTTCTTTCCCGTTTAATCTAAAGTTTTATTTTAATTTTTTCATCCACAAATTAAAATTTTATTTTATTATTAAATAGAATTCACGACAACTAAATCTAAGCTTTCCACGTATCAAAATTTTATCTTTTTTTACTCGTTCTGTCTTAAAATATAAATCATTTTAAGGTGATTATTTTATCATAAAATATAAGTCGATTTGAGTATTTTAAAGAGTAATAAATAATTTTTTTTGCAATGTAATTCTTATTTATATTAGATATAATAATTATATTTACAAATTTATTTTTAATTTTAAAATAAAGATAATTTAATCAAATTATCCTTGATTTTATTATGATTTAGGAAATCTAATTACTTCCTTAATCTTTATGTAAAAATTTTAAACCACTTATATTTTGGGACAGATAGAGTATTAATTAAAATATTTATCTCAAAACTATATATCAAAAAGATATATCTTCCCGTCCCCAATTGATACGTACACTTTCTTTTTTTTTTTTTTATTCCAAATTATAATCAACTTACCATCCTAAAGAGTTAATTAATATGTTAAATCTCAATTATACTCATATTTAATGTTATTTATAAAAAATAACTTTCTTATTTTTTATCAATTACTTTTTACTTTCCAATGTCATTATTTATTGATAATCCATTTCAAAATTGAAAATATGAGTATTACTAAGTTCAGTCATTTTTAATGTACAATAACTAATTTTAATACCACCTTCGTTCCATAATACTTTTCACATTTGAGAAAATAATTTATTCTAAAATACTCGTCATATTTATAAATTCAAAGAGTAATAAATTGTTTTTCCCATGTTTACTTTTTATACTAGCAGAATGTCTATACTATACACAGTAAATATTTTTATATATAATCTTAGAGATATTGTGATAATATTTTAAAATATATAATTTAAATATGAAATTTTTTTTAATTTAAATAATTTTTAATTTTATATTTATTAATTTTGTTTTATTTTATTAAATTTTGTTGAAAATTATTTAAAATTAAAGAACATCTATTTTCAAATTTCCAAAAATTAGGACTAATTATATAAAAATAAACATTAGACTAATTATATAAAAATTAATCTCTATGATAAAATTAAAAGAAAAGGAAATATATATTAAAAATATTAATTTTAATTTATTTTTAATTAATAAATTTTCTTACACGATATTAAAAATAATAAAACAAATAAAATAAAATGAATATTATAAATTCAATCATAGACATATATATAGCATTTTTAATGATAATTTCATATAAACCATTTTTTCTTATAATTTATTAAACTTTTTCTAATTTGAAAGAGTAATAGAAATTAGAAAAGAAAAAAAAAAATTTATCAATGTCTAAAAGAAATTGTATAAAAATTATTGAAATTACAAAAAAATAAAAAAATCTTACCATACCCCAAAGAGTGATCTTACCGAATCTCAAAGAGTTCTCTATTTATAGTATAGTAATAAGCAATTAATGGCAATTCAATATATTATCATTAAAACTAATAAAGACAATTATATATTGTAATTTTAAAACAAAAAAATATTGAAACATTTGGATATTTATCTTTAACAAAACTATTAATAAATATTTTCAACATTAACCTTCTCTATCATTTTTTTAAATATAAATAATAATTATAATTGATTATAATTACATTCAATATCAATTTATATGGAAGTGCATTATTTTTGGATTTGAAAATTAGTAAACATTTATTCTGACAGATTAAATGATTGAAAATTATTAATTGTGATTGATAATTGATCAAAACATGCTTTTTTTTTTTGAAGAAGTTCATGTGTACGGTCAAATTGTGATTCAAAATTGGCCGGCTAAACCCTAACATTGACTAAATTTTATAAGTTTTTTTCTGGAATTTGCATCTATACACATGCTGCACATGTGTTTCTGTCTATCTACATGGCTTTTCAAATTCAACTGCAAATTTTTGGAGAAGAAAAAGGAAATTATATATGTATATTAGTATGCAAAAATTAGGTAATTAAGGTTCCATCAAATCGAATTTCCACTAGTTGTGCACAAATTTTCCCTAGTAAATCAAACTTGTTTTTCTACAATGTATATAAAGAATTGATGATGTGATCAAAGAATCAGAAGTTAGACATTCTGTTGCCGTTGAATTAATATTTTTTAATCTTAGACTGTTATATTGGTAAAAATAACTGTATTTCTAGATAAATTTTACTTACAAAAAGAGAAGTTCTATGATTTGTACTACCGTTATGAAAACTCTACCTAAATACACACTAAACTTAGAGCATTCAGACACTTATGCAATCAAAATTTATATGCATTATATATATATATATATCAAATACAAAAGCATTTTCTTTCTCAAATGGTGGCTAACAAATGAATATCTTTATCTTCCTCTTTAAGTGGGGCTATTTTTGTTTTATTCATGGCAAGCAACCTAGTACTTCACCATATATAATATGCACTACATCTCACCTTTGCAGATCTTGGTTCTATTTTTATGTTTGTTTTCCTTGTATTTTTGTGGTTTTGTTTTTTCGGTCTGATTGTTTTTTTTTTTTTTTTTTTTTTGTTATTTTTTTTCTTCAAATAAATTTTTTTTTTTTTTTTTTCTTCAAATAAATATAAGATTTGATCTTCTTCATATTGCTCGAAAATGTCCATGTATGTTTCTCAAGCTTACAAGCCAATTTTTATTAGGAGTTTATTTACAAATAATTTATTTATATATGGTCTTTAAAGAAGCGGTATATATTATTCTCTCCGGATTATTTAAATTGATTTGAATTCGATTATGAAATGTTAATATTTTTATTTTTTTAAAAAAGTTTTCTCCGCTAAAACTTAGCAGTACTATTTGTAGTAATAATGTACACTTGATTTATTTTCTAAAATAAAGTAGAGTAGCTATGTTGCTTTATAATCAAATTTTAAATTGTCTTTCTCTTTCTCTTTCTCTCAAAATTTAAAATCTTTCTTTTTATGAGCTCTCATTAATAGTCACCATTTTTTCTTTTATTTTTTTATTTTTTTTTTCAAATAATCCTCAAACGAAAATAACATCATGCAAAACGCGAGTCATATATACAGTGTAGAGAGACGAAGGAATGTGAAGGAAATAGAAGCATATTTTGTTAGTGTGAGAGACTCTACTCACAGATAATTACTCACTATCATCCTATCCTTAAAAAAAAAAAAAAGTGTCATCTCCATAAATCAATGGCTGCAATTATTTAGGCAACTAAGATTTTATATATCTTGTCTTCTTGTCATGGACAAGTTGTCAATAGATTATTTTGATGATCCTTTCAATAAGTTGTCTTTTAAGGTTTAATTTTATATTATTTTATTTCGCCACAAAAGTTGTATTATGGACTGATTTTTTTTATTTTTTATTAAAAGTTATTAATCAGGCGTGATATTAGATTTTACATATTGAGGGCGTGCATTAAAAATAAAATTTTAAAGAATATGGCCCCAAACTTTCGACTAAATTTAGTATTTTTTTGGTAGTTTTTTTAAAAGTGTGTTTTTAATTAAATCTTAATGGATAAGGAAAAAAAAAAAAGTTATTATTTTTATCAAATTGACTGATCACATTGAATCTAATTATCAGTAATATTTCTATTTCTTCTCTCAATTTTGTAGATTTTTTTTTCATATGAATATATAGTGAGTAATCCAATTCAAAAATAAGGGAGGATTAATTAATTAATTAATAATCAAAAAAGAAAATACGATCGGTGGCGTGAAGCGTGCTGCTAAATGTTTGTCCCTTACAAAATCTCATCAAATTGTCTATAATACCCTCAACATGTTTAATTCAGCGAATTTTGCTCATGATCTATATAGAAGAAATTTTAAATATTTTAATTCGTTACAGTAAAAATAATATCAAAAGCAATTTAGGCCATAATAATATTATTATCTTTTCCTCAAAAAAAAAAAAAAAAAAAAAAAAAAAAAATAAAAAAAAAAAAAAAAAGCAATTTAGGCCAAATATACTTTTCCATAGAAGAAATTGGACATTTTTTTAAATCGATGGGCCCAAGTTGGCAAGTCATTGACTCATTAAAAGACAAACTGGCTGAAAGTTAATAGACTAAGAAAAAGCAGGAATTAATCTATCCAGGCGCCAATAGGCACATTTGTATAGGGCTTAGTCCGGTTAAAAAAAAAAAAAAAAAAAAAAAAAAAAAGCAATTTAGGCCAAATATACTTTCCAATAAGAGAAATTGAATTTTTTAATCGATGGGCCCAGTTGGCAAAGTCATTAGACTCATTACAGACCAAATGGCTGAAAGTTAATAGACTAAGAAAAAGCAGGAATTAATCTATCCAGGCCCAATAGGCCACATTTGTTATAGGGCTTGGTCCAGGTTTTTGTCTTCTTTTATTTTTTTTATTCCTCCTGAATTTTGTTGATGCAGAAAAAACAAAGGTTCTCTCTTTCGCTTTTTTATTTGTTGATTTCCATTGATTTCATCTGGGTCTCTCTTATTTTTTGCAGCTATTATAAATTTCTGATTCTGTTTATGGTCGGTGGAAAAGAGGAACCATTAATTGATTGTTGAGGGGCTAAATCAGGTCAGTATCTTCTTGAAAATTTGTAAAATTTTTTTGTAGAATTCAACTCCATAATACATCTTGGCTTCTGGGAATGTTTGGCTTTCTAGATATGGTCCCAATTTGGGTGTTGATTATTATTTCATGTCCTTCTTCAGAATATTTTGGCTTGTTTTTTTTTTCCCTTTTTCCTTTCACCTTTTTTGGTTTCTCTCTATTTTCCTTCTGAATTCTATTCTGAGTTCAAATGGGTATTGCAAGGATTTGAATTTGCATTGAAGCTTTTGTTGTGGGTTTCTTGGTTCATTTTGACAGGATATTTCTTCATTATACAGATTTTTACAATGCAAAGGTTGAAAGATGGATTCCTTTGTGTAATTTTTCTTTCAGCTTATTGTTTGTCACTTCTGTATTTGTTGAAAAGTAGTTGTTCTATCTGGTTGCTTTCCTCAATCAGTTCTGGTTGGTGTTTTTTTTTTCGTCTTTAATTTACATTCGTAAAGAAAATGTTACTTTTGCTCCATAATATTGCCAAATGGCTATAATGATAGTAATTAAAAGCGCAAGGCGCACCAAGGTGCAAAGGGCTGCTGTAGCCTACGGCCAGCCTCAAGGCGAAGGGCGTGCCTTGGTGAAGTGAGACGCAAAAGATAAATAATTTAAAACACATAAATCTGAAAATTGTATTTTAAGATATCAAAGAAAGAAAAAGGGAAAATTAGAAAAACATAAAAAGAAACACACATAAATCAGGAAAACGAGATGGCAACATAACAATATATTTTAACATATTAGAGTTAAGATAGAAAAGAGTAGAATCGATTATATTACATAACACCCTCAAAACCCCCCTGAGATTCAAAGAAAAGAGTAGAATCAAGAAAATGAAAAAAAAAAAAAAAATAGAAAGCAATTATAGGAAGAGAAATTGAGAAGGCATATCTCAATGCCTGTTGGCTAAAGACTAGATTGCAAGAGGTGAGTATTAGATGAAGGAGTGGAGGTTGAATCACAAAGCACATCATTGGTTTTTCATTTTGCATTTTATTTCTTTTATTTATTCATTTATTTTATGTAAGCAGAATCTTTTTATTGAAAGAAACCCTAGTGACTTGTTCAGAAAAACAAAAAATAGAAAGGTGTGCCTTTCTTGAGCCTTAGGCGCAAAAAGGTGCATGCCTCTACCCTGAGGACTGTTGAGTCACAAGCTCTTGAGCCTTAAATGAGGCGTGCCTTTAATAACTATGGGTATAATTAATTGAAGTTTCTTGAAAAAGGCCCTTCGATAATGAAGCATTATTTTAAAATAAATCTTCATACTCCAAAGCTTATAAGTTACACTTGCGGGTCAAGTTTTGATGAAAAATTGCATATGCCAGAGTGTCAGCAGCAATGTTTGGTATGAGGGATTTCGGGTTAGGGAATTCAAAGAATCCATGGATTTAGAGAGAATCTATTAGTTTGTATAGTTAGATAGGGAGAGAATACATGCAAATTTGAAAATCTTTCATTTGTTTTGCTGAATGACTATAGGTTAAAGGATTTGAAATCCCGTCTTAGGGTGGAGATACAAGGGATTTTGCTAATTTTACCCCCACCAAGTTGTCTTTAGAAGTGTACTAGTTCGTAAACCAAATGGTGGAGATTTTCTTTAACCATTGAAGGCTTTGATTCCATGGATTTCGACAATCTCATGAATTTTGAATAATTTAATCTAAAATGCATTCTTATCTTTTGAAATCTATACCTAATCTGTTCACCATTTTTGTGTTTTTCAGATTTATTGTCATTACGAACTTGATGATTTTGTGCTGGTAATTGACTGCCTTCTATTTTCAACATGAGCAACCAATATGGTGACAATCATGTAGGTGGAACCGTGATATTTCTAATTTTATTGAAATTAAAATGGTGGCTTGACAATTTAATTCTTATACAGGAGGATACAACTGTAATGGGATTTGAAGTTCCAAAATCTCCTGATTCGAGTTACAACAATACCTACCCTGGTAATGAAGATGAGGCACGGGACCCACCTGTAGTTCCTCCACACCTGCAACAAACCTTGCTTAGCTATCCAGCAAGTGCAAACACTTTTGAAACTATCCCCTCGCCACAGAATGTAATTCTCAACCACCTTTACATCGAGAATCGAGAAGTCCCACGTTCTGTGGTGGCGCTTGGTTTTACTCATCGTTTCTGTTCAAAATATGTCACCACTGTGCTATACAAACCTGTTCAGAGGAGGGGGAGTACCTGCACTTAATAATATGCATATAGTAGAAAATTTAATTAGAGTTAGTCTCATTTCACCGATTGTGATGGAATGACTTGAGATTGACTGAAATACAGAAATTGGCTAGACAGAATATTTATTGTCTCAAGCAGTTAATGGAATTAGGTTTGTTTTATTTGCGGTTCTCTTCATTTCAATTATTGAACTCTGTCCTGATGGTAGATTTGCTATACATAAAATGTAAAGTTCTGCATTTGCATTCTTTTTAGCCAATGTATTGCACAGAATGATTTGTAGCCTGCTTGCTTATTATGAAACTTAGATTTTGTTTTTATGTAAAGCATGGACATGCATGCTTATAAAGAATGAATATCCAAACTGAATCAAGATCCTTATCACGACTGGACTAAGAAGTCGTGGCCAGACTGAACAATCATGTACTGAACCATGGAGCTTCAAGAGCTTCTACTATGGACGGGTATCTCCAATTTCTAAGATCACAACAAGAATATCGGGAGCTACCCTAATTAGTCAACTAGTTCATCTCTCATCAGAACCTTCTGAGAGATGTGTTTCTTAAGGAATCCCTGTACAAGAGTAGCGAATCACTATAACCCTCAAGAAGGTAACTTTCTGTCTACTGGACATACCATTACTCTGTTAGATTCTTTAATGTTATTGTACTTTCATATTGGGGTGAGCTTGCCAGAATCCACTTCCGGCCCCATTGTAACCTTTTTTCTTCAATGGATTTACGATACTACAAGAACATCCATTACATGCATTTCTGGATTGAAATTTGAATGCCCTGGCCATGTTGATGGGAATAGCATTATCTGCGTGTTTGTCTTGCTTTGTTGGATTGTTGTTATCTGGTCATGAATAGAAAAAGAATTTGAAAGCCACAAGATTGTCGTAAGGATAAGATTCTTAATTTAATTGTTTAGTGTACGTGTATATTTTGCAGATAGAGAACATATTTGAGATCATCTAAAATTTGACCTAGCCTCTTTGTACGGAATGCACTCATCTGTTTGTACTGTAGTCAATTGACAATGAAGACAGAAGTGATCAGTACAACCCATTTCTGATTATATTGAAATAAGTTAGTCAATGCTATTATGTCTAGTTTTATCCTCTCCTTCCGGCATGTGCTCTGCTTTGCTTTGGTGGATTTTATTAAACAAAACCCTGTGCTTGCATCATCTCTATACTTTCATGGCTATTTTATGCTATTTTGGAATAGTTTTTGTAACTAACTCCAGCGATCCTCATTTCATATTGTAATACTTTTAAGCCTTTACATTCTCTTTTCTTTTTCCTTATCTTTTTGTCCTCACTATGGGTGTTATGTTAGTTTATGCTTACAATAAGATTATGTCTCGTTGCAGCATTGTAATATATAACCTTGTATCATATTTTCTCTGGCCAACAAAAAAAAATGATTCTCATTGGACGAGTTTAAAAGCTTATTCTCGCAATCGACTTAAAGCATTCAGAAATTACCTTTTGAATGTTTGATAACTTGGTATCTGAATTCGAGTCGGAACAAATTATGGGGCTCATTTGCATATCTGAATTCTGAACCTTGGGAGAATTTCCTAAGACAGTCCATGGAAGAAAAAGAAAAATAGTGGTAATAAGATCCCAATTCAAAACCTATTGATTTAAAATTTCTGGTTTGGTTTTCATTTTTTTTTTTTTCAAATCAACCGAATCAAATTTGTAAAATTGCATCCTATCAAATAGTAAAATTTTACACTTTTTTTAATTGCTAGATACATGTTTAATAAGTGCAATACTTTACATGTTCTAACACAAATTATTCAACAATGATTGTAATCATATTTCTTTAATCAATGAATAAGTGTGGATGATAACTTATAGAACTGTTAATAGGAAATAAAGAAATTATACTAATAAGAAGAAATTTTCTTTATATAGATGGGTGCCTCTCTAAGCAATTTGATCAATGGAAAGACTTATACTGAGGTCTTATATTTAAAGTATAACTGAAATATTTTTATAAAGAAAACCCCAAAATTATTGCAAAAAAAAAAAAAAAAAAAAAAAAACTGAATAAGAAAGAAACTTTTCTTTATATTAGATGGGTGCCTCGCTCTAGCAATTTGATCAATGGAAAGACTTATACTGAGGTCTTCATAATTTAAAGTAATACTGATAATATTTTTATAAAGAAAACCCAAAATTAATTTGTCAAAAAAAAAAAAAAAAAAAAAAAAAAAAAAAAAAAAAAGATGTTTGTGTCTCTCTTTTCAATTCCAGCAAATCTCAAACACAAACAAAGTCATCTTCTTCAACCTACTGAAAATAATACACCAAATAATCCCTAAGAGCCAATGAAAGGGTAACTTAGGTTATATCATATAGTTCCTTTCTCTGTCAAACCAGCAATTACAGGATGAGGAGAAAATACACTTGCACTTTTTCTTTAATAAAAAAAGAAAAAGAAAAAGAAATATTTGACTTGAAAATGGCAAATTAAAGAAAATAAAAAAAATTAGTGAATAATTGATTAAAAATGAGAACAGACAACGTAATGGGCTATTTCAAGGCTAAGGTGGCTGAGGCCATAGCCGTGAGAGAAGCTTTAAGCTAGATCAAGGATCACGGATGAAATTATATTTTATTGGAAACCGATTCTCAGTCAGTTGCAAATGCCATCAACAATAATACTATGAATGACTCGTCTGCTTTTGGTTTGATAATTCAGGACTGCAAATCTCTTTTGTTCTCTTTGTCTGAGATCCAGTTGCAAAATGTAATTTTTGTTTATCAAGGATCTGGGCAAATGTGCTGCACATAACGTTAGCAGTTGGAACACATTTCGACAGGTTTGGGCGAGTTAGGAGATTTCTGTACCTACCTCGCTGCTCTACTTGATCTTCTTGATTGTTGCGAATAATAGTTTCTAACTTCAAAAAAAAAAAAAAAAAAAAGAAGCGGATGATAATTGATAGGAAGACTTTTGAGTTTTGTGGTTGACTTTGAATTACATTATTAAAAATATATAAGAGATTATTATTATTCAAGTTGTGTGTATACCATATGTCATTGCCAATTAAAATGTTACAGGGATTTTTAAAACAAGAGAGTTAAATTTCCAAAAATAAAAAAAATAATATAGTAATATAAAATTTTGCTTAAAAAGAAAAATAAAATCAAAAAGAGTTTATTAAATGAGCTATTACCATAAAGTAGTTGACTATGATATTATTGGTCTTAAAAGCAGCCTTCAACTGATATGAAAATTATAAAATAATTTATAATACCCTTTTAACTTCTAAATCCAAAAAATTGGATCCACAAATATATCCTTCACCAGTTTGATTTTATTGACAATGTTTGGAACTGAGATTTGTTGTTTGCAGTGGTTTTTTTTTTTTTTTTTTTTTTTTTGTTTTTTTTTTTTTTGAATTGATATGTTTATTCTATGATTGTTTTTTTTATTTATCTCGCAGGGAGGCGGTAAGAATGTACCAGTTCATTTCTCTCTAGCAGCATCTCGCAACTTTTTTTATATAGTTTCAACCACAATGTACACTACTTTTGTAAGGTTCTTTGATAAAATTTAATTAAATTGGGCTTTTAAGTAGTTTTATGATGTAACTCAAATAAATTAAATAAATCATAACCTAAGGACAATAATTTCACAAAAAAAAACCAAAATCCTAGTCTAAGGCATGTCCGGTTCAGTGAACCGGGGCCGGTTTTCGACGATATTAAAAATTTTGAACTGGAAATCCGGTTCTGGTTCCGGCAAACGAACGGATTCCAGACGAATTACGGTTTTCCGATTTGGCTTGCGGTATTTCTCGCAAATTTTTTTAGAAAAATAATAAAATTTGATTTTCGAGATAATAATTTTAAAATGTTTAAAATTTTATTAAACTTAAATAATTATTATAAAATTTTAAAAGAAAAAACTTCTTAGGTCTATTATTAACTTAGAACTATTATTACATTAAATTTACAATTTTTGCTAAATTCATTAATATAGAAAACATAGATGGAATATAAAAATTAATGGAATGAGTTGGAATTATTATTTTCAAATACCTACAGAAAAATTTATTTAAAAATTCAAATGAAGTAAATTTAATGAATTGGAAAAATTGAAGATTAGAGAAAAATTTTTTGGAATGGAATGTAAGAGAATTGGATGTAAGAAAATAAAAAATAAAAAATAGATAATTTCAATATTAAGGAAAATAAAGCAATAGAAAAAATAATGAACTATGGAAATTTGAGAGAATTTTGATTGAGAATAAGAGAATAGTTAGGATATAATTGGTTATGAAATAAAAAATTATCAACTCATCATATTTATACATGTTTCTCATTTATTAATTTTTCAAATTGTCCCTTATAAAAGAAAAATAACAGCTATATTTTTGGATAATTTAGTAAATTACAGTAAATAAATAAATAAATGATCAAAAAATAATAAAATTTATTTACCAAAAAATAAATAAAAAACACATATTATATCAAAAACTATCCGTTACATGATTTTTTTGTACACTCGAAAGTTTTTTTTTTTTTTTTTTTTTAAATTTTTTTTTAAATCAAACTATTCATGTATCTATTTTGTATAAATTAGAGTCAAATATGTTTTTTTTCAGCACTTTTATAACTTATGTACTATTGTACTTCTCCTTTCACTCATAAATCCAAATCTTAATCTTACAATACATGTCAAGTTGATTATAAAATTATATATTAAGCTTACAATTTTTTTGCATTCTGGTTCAGAATACCGGATCTCGAAACCGCTCTGGTTTAATCGGCCTTGTGTTTCGGTTAATTAGATTTAATATTCACATGAACTTGTTAATCGGATCTTTGAACTGCAGGTTTGGTTTTAAATATTATGAACTGCCGGTTTCGATCCGGTTTGGTTCGTCTACAAAACGATTCGGTTTCGGTTAGGAACCGAACCCGTGGCCATGCTACCTAGGTCTCCTCTCTTTCTTCCTTTGATGTTCGTTTTTTTAGAGTTTTACTCCCAACCACCGGTTTAAAATTATGAACCGCCGGTTTCGATCCGGTTTCGGTTCGTCTACAATACGATTCGGTTTCGGTTAGAACCGAACCCGTGGCCATGCCTACCTAGGTCTCCTCTCTTTCTCCTTTGATGTCGTTTTAGATTTTACTCCCAACCACAGGGTTTAATCTTTTGTGATGGACGGTGGTTGCATTTCCTTCCTTTTCTTTTGTTTTATTTTTTTTTTTTAATAATTTCAAAGTCTCTCATTATTCGGATCAAATATTAGATTTATCCATTATTTGAAATAAATAAATTTCATAAAATTTTGTGAAATTTATTTATAAATACAAATTTTTGTGTTTAGTATGAAAAAAATATGAAGAATTAAATTCTATAAATCCAATTCTATGGATTTCGATATGATTAAACTAAATTTTATACAAAAAAAAAATTAAAATTTTTAAATGAATTCCACAAATTTAAATAACTTACAAGTTTTATGACAGAACTCTTTGTTCTCCTTACTTTTTAAAATTTTTATGCTAATAAAAGCAAATGAATTTACAAATTTTGAATTTATTTCAAATATGAGAAAATTTATTTACAAATGAATTCTAGCTAGAATTTATTTATAAAATAATTGAGTTCATTTATATCAAACAAAGCAATCCCTTGTTTGGAAAAAATCAATTCCACAAAATTTTGTGGAATTCATTTATGAATCCAAATTTTTGAGCTTGTTATGAAAAATAAACAAAGAATTCAATTCTATGGATGAATATAATTAAACTAGAATCTATAAGAAAAACGTGGAATTTTCAAATGAATTTCACAAATTTAAACAACTTAATGTTTAACGACAAAATTCTTTCATCCTCCTAGCCTTCTAAAATTATTATGTCAAGGATATTTTAGAAATAAAATCAAATGAATTTTTAATTTTTGAATTTATTCAAAACGTGAAAAATTCAATTACAGATGAATTCTATTTATAATTCATCCATAAATGATTTCTACATTTTGAATTCATTTATACTATCCGGAAATATATCATAATTGTTTATGTGTTTTGGTACCATCTTAATAGGATTATGTTTTTGATTTATTATGTTTTCTCTCTTCTTCACGGGGTTGTTTCTCATTGTTGAGAAGTTTTTTTGTGTGTTTTTTCTTATTTTTTCTTAGCTGACAATTCAAAATACAAAATGGGCTATTGATTTTTTAAAGTTTGAGACTTTAGATCTTAGTTAAATTTCTTTAAGCTTTGTAGTGCAACTTGTTCTTTCGTTAATATTTGGTACTTTAAACTTTAACGTGGGATGTGAGGTATAACAAGTTCTCAAAAAGTGTAAAACTGCAAAAAGTTTCTTTTCGTTTTCTATATTAAAAAGGATTAACTTTTATTGAGAGATATCTTTAAATAGAAAATTTCAATTTTTTATATTTATATTTCTTATTCCTTTAGAAATATTATAAACTAATAGTGATGATTGAACAGCTAATTTTCTTTTAAATAAAAAATATTCACACGCTACAATGTGGGAAAGATTGATACAGCCATATAGCATTGATAGGAGAAATTAAAGGCAGTTGTCTTTTGATAAGTTGTCTATATAGTCATCGACTTAGGGTTTCGTGGTCAAGTTTTTATTTACTTTTTATAATAAAATTAGGAAATTAAGAAAGAGAGTATATGTAGGGATTAAAATTTTAATACTCCACTAAAGAACCACCAGATATATCCAAATTCCAAAAGGAAAAGCTGTTATTTTGGAGGTAAGACAAGTATATTTAAACCTAACAGAGTTGAATAATTGGTAATAGAAAAAAGAGTAGCCTTTAATCTATTTTTACCAAGTGGATTAGCTTATTTCAACTTGATTAACAAGTGGTATTTTTCCTATACCTTTCTTAATTATTTTCTTGGGAATTAATTGACTGTTGGATCCTAAGGTATCCTTTGGAATGAACCGTAAGTCTTTAGCTGTTAGTAACAATGGATGCGGCGAAATGGATTCTATCAGAATATGTTTCTTTGATATTTCTCCTCCAATGGAATCTTACTTGGCCCTTGCGGATTAAACTACAAACAATATACACATTCAGATTCCCAAATGTCAACCCACACGCTATATAAATACCCTCCATAACTTCCTTCTCCACACAACACCAAATAGCTAAACTACTTTCAAATTCTCAGTAGTTTACTTCTTTAAACAAAAAAAAAAAAAAAATCAAAAACAAACAAAAATGGGTGATATTGAAGGATCTCCAGGTAGCTCCATGCATGGAGTAACTGGAAAAGAACAAACGTTTGCATTTTCAGTTGCATCACCTATAGTTCCAACAGATACAACTGCAAAATTTGATTTACCAGTTGATTCTGAACACAAAGCCAAAGTTTTCAAGATTTTCTCATTTGCTAATCCTCATATGAGAACTTTTCACCTTTCTTGGATTTCTTTTTTCACTTGTTTCGTTTCTACTTTTGCTGCAGCCCCTCTTGTTCCCATTATTCGTGACAATCTCAATCTTACCAAAAACGACATTGGAAATGCTGGTGTTGCTTCTGTTTCTGGCAGCATATTCTCTAGGCTTGTAATGGGTGCAGTGTGTGACCTATTAGGGCCAAGATATGGTTGCGCTTTTCTTGTTATGTTATCAGCTCCTACTGTTTTTTGCATGTCTTTTGTGTCTGATGCTGGTGGATACATAGCAGTTAGGTTTATGATTGGATTTTCTCTTGCAACTTTTGTTTCTTGCCAATATTGGATGAGTACTATGTTCAATAGTAAGATCATAGGACTTGTTAATGGAACTGCGGCCGGCTGGGGTAATATGGGTGGCGGAGCAACTCAGTTAATAATGCCTTTAGTTTATGATTTGATTCAAAAAGCTGGTGCTACTCCTTTTACTGCTTGGAGGATTGCTTTTTTTGTTCCGGGCATGCTTCATGTTATTATGGGTATTTTGGTCTTAACTATGGGCCAAGATTTGCCTGATGGAAATCTTGGTGCTTTACAAAAGAAGGGTGATGTTGCTAAAGATAAGTTCTCCAAGGTAATTAGTTATAATTAATCTTTCCAAGTTTTACTTGGTTAAATGTCTCTTAGTTTTTCTAATAAAAGGTTGATGGAATCTTGATTTTTTTCTTCTTGTTCAGGTTTTCTGGTATGCTATTACAAACTATAGGACTTGGATCTTTGTCCTTCTTTATGGCTATTCTATGGGTGTTGAATTGTCTACTGACAATGTTATTGCTGAGTACTTCTATGACAGGTATTTAATTAGTATTTCTTGATACCTTCTTTTAAGTCTTCAAAGAAAAATCAAGATTCTGTAATATTTTGTTAGCTTAAGAATTAGGAATTCAAGCTTTCATAGCTTTTTAAAGATACCGATTGAGATACCCAGAAAATAAAATCAAGATTTTTTTTATTTAATTAACTTATATATGATAAATACAGTCACTGCTTAATCTTTTCTCGTTTTGTTTTCAAGAAAATCAAGATTCTACTACCGGACTATAAGTAGTTTCAGGAATCAAGTAGGTGTCTCTATATGACATTCTTGAACTAACATGTTCATTAATCATTTGAACAACAGGTTTAACCTCAAGCTACGCACTGCTGGAATAATTGCTGCAACTTTTGGTATGGCTAATCTCCTTGCTCGTCCTTTCGGAGGCTATGCATCAGATGTAGCAGCAAGATATTTTGGCATGAGAGGAAGGCTCTGGGTTCTTTGGATTCTTCAAACATTAGGAGGAGCGTTTTGTGTATGGCTTGGCAGAGCCAATTCTTTACCAATTGCTGTATTAGCAATGATTCTCTTCTCTATTGGAGCTCAAGCTGCTTGTGGAGCTACATTTGGTATTATCCCATTCGTTTCCAGACGATCTTTGGGAATTATATCAGGATTAACAGGAGCTGGTGGTAATTTTGGTTCTGGATTAACACAACTAATTTTCTTTTCAACTTCAAAATTCTCAACAGCAACTGGTCTTTCTTTAATGGGACTTATGATTATGGGCTGTACTCTTCCTGTTACATTAGTCTATTTCCCTCAGTGGGGTGGAATGTTCTTTCCTGCTTCAAAAGACATTGTAAAATCTACTGAAGAATTTTATTACGGCTCAGAATGGAACGAGGAAGAGAAGCAAAAGGGTTTGCACCAACAAAGCCTGAAGTTCGCCGAGAACAGCCGGTCGGAGCGCGGCAAGCGCGTCGCTTCTGCTCCAACTCCACCAAACACCACCCCTAACCATGTCTAGTAAAGATTTTAAACTTCATTTCCACAATAATTTTCAAGAAGGGTTGTTTAAAATTTTCTTGTGTACTTAATTTCAAAAAAAATCAAGATTGTACTTTTAAAAGAAAAAGGAAAATAATGTAGTGTGTGGTCATATATTAGAATATTCCAAAGATTCATATGTAAGGAAAGTTGTCTTCTGGTATCAATATAGAGAATCATAAAATGCAGATCTCTATGTCTGTACATGAGAAGATTCAGATTCTATCTAGCCTGTAATTATCTATGCATGGCAATATCTAAGTGGATGGAATTTAAGCAATGTATTTAATAATAAGCAGATTCTCAATTATTTGATTGCTTATGGGAAAAGTTAACCTGTCTTTTTTATTATAAAATGCAATATAGTATAGAAAATCATCAACTTGCAATTAAACAAACAAATTAAGTTGCAGATATGACAAATTGAAAGGTGAACGTGCTCCCCAGCCACTGGCAAAGTCCTGACGTTAAGAGAGGCGTCTTGACTTGTATACAGGGGCCGCGTTACAGCGTCAGCCCGTGGAACGGGTCAATTGTTTCACTCTAACTCTCAAAAAAAATATTTATAAAATAGAGTTAAATTGATTAAAAAATTAAAATATATATATTAAGTGAAAATTTTTTAATCTAAAAATCAATTAAATAAATGACACAGCTGAAAAATATTTATAGTTCCGTCTCTGTTTATACCACAATAAGCTATTACCAAATATGTGGAGCTTCGCCATGTATCATTGAAACTATTAAATAAAAAGAATTAATAAAACCCCTTAATTCCAGCATATAGATAAAACTAATTTGAAAATGTCTCTAATAGTTGCAAATAAACAAAACTTCTCTCAAGTTTTAATAATTATATAACAATGTGGAGATATTTGTAGTAATTTAAAAATAACTATGTTAATAATATTATATTTTTATCTTTTGTACATTTTCGTCATTATATTATGTTATTGAGAAATTTTTACTCTATATTTACCTGGTTTATGGTAACAACTTAGACCTTTTTGATAATATTATCTGTTTTAATGATTTTAATAGTATTAATTGTGCTAAAGTTTTGCCGCCAAATAATGTAAATAACAAGAATAATGTTTTGAATCTAATAAAAATACTAAACATTAATTTTATGGTCTTAAATTCTATTTATTTTTAGATAATAACTTATCCAAAAATGTTCTTTTTTTTTTAATCTAAAATGTTTGAGACGTTCATTGAAAATCAGTCAATAGAAAAAAAAAATATCAAAGAAAAATTAAATGACTTCCCTTTTTCCAAAAAGTAAATACTTGTTAGCCGCCTTTGTTGAAAACAAATAATAAAAAAAAAGGTTTTGCTTAATCCTACATCAGGGAGATGAGCAAAAGAGGGTGGTAGGTTTGGCTATAAAAGAAAGCCAATGTTTAGGTTTCTAAACACACCAAAACACACCAAAAACACTTGAATGTGTTTTATATTAGAGATTTACTAAACACACCAAAAACGACACAAAAACACTTTTGAAATGTGTTTTATATTAGAGGATTTAAAACAAGTCCTTGTTGAGTCCGCTTTGGAGTAATAAAATATTTGGGGTGTATTGAGGGTGTCCGGGTAGAAAATATTTTGTAATTGTGGTTGTAACAATTTGTCCACATCGTGAAATATTTTCTTGGTTGGTCGTAGGCAACGGCCGTGGTTTTTCTCCACTTGGGGAGTTTTCCACGTTAAACTATCGTGTTCTCTTTAATTTTTCAAGTCATTATTTAATTTCTTCAATTTGTTCCTGCTTGAACCGATCCAGAAGGGCGGGAAAAATAACGATTTTCCCACAAGTGGTATCAGAGCCTGTTGTTAGGCGGAGCTTTTAGTGTTTAAATAATTTTCTTGTAATTTAAATTATAAGTATGCACTGTGGTTGGCGGCTTAAGTCCTGATCTTCCACATCAGAAATACTGTTGGTTAAAAAAATTATTTTATTTAAAAGCAGGAGGAGTTTGGAGTTCTTGAAAGCGGAATGGAGTTTTGCTTTGGTGTGCTTAGTACCGATGTGAAGGTTCTGACGATAAATTATTGAAGTTATTTTAGTATGAAAGTTCTGATAATAATACCGTGCACGTAACTTCTTGTCCTAGAAGGCCGGATTTTAAGGACCACTTGTGACCCCTCCGTCCAACTGAGATTTTACGTGGAATGATAATATTGTCTAGGAGATCATTGTGATCTTTCCTGAGTATTACCGAATTGGTTTACTTCACTAATTATTGGGTTCACTGTTATAAGCACAAGTAAGCATATCGGCTATGAGATGTGAGATTGAGAAATTTGATGGGAGAATGAATTTTGCACTGTGGCAAGTGCAAGTCAAAGACGTGTTGCGTCAGTCTGGACTGTATATGGTTTTGAAGGGTAAACCAGTCAGCAGAAAGAATTCAGGAAAAGACAATAGCAGTGGAGACTCAGAAAAATCCAAGATTAGCGATGAAGAATGGGAGGAGCTGGATATCAAAGCGGCAAGTCAAATTCGCATGTGTCTAGCAATTCGCATGTGTCTAGTAAAAAATGGTCTTGCTAATGTGCCGGCAAGTCAAATTCGCATGTGTCTAGCAATTCGCATGTGTCTAGTAAAAAATGGTCTTGCTAATGTGCTTGGATTGTCCACGACAAAGGAGTTGTGGGAGAAAATGGAAGAATTGTACCAGGGAAAAAATATATCCAACAAGTTATATTTGAAGGAGCAATTTCATACGTTGAAAATGGTGGAAAGTACAAAGCTGTCAGATCACCTGAGTGTTCTTAACGGCATCGTCTCTGAATTAGAAACTCTTGGAGTGCAAACCGAAGATGAAGATAATGCTCTCCAACTCATCCTGGCACTTCCTTCGACATATGAGCACATGAAACTTGTTCTGAAATATGGTAGTAAGGAAGTAGTGTATGCGGATGTGGTTAGTAAGCTCATTACTGAGGAGAGAAGACTGA
Source organism: Jatropha curcas (assembly GCF_014843425.1). The sequence goes on from NW_023590843.1 coordinate 72,604, forward strand.
ATGAAATGAAAAATAATCATATGAGGATTCAACTTTATTTGTCGGTACCAAGAAAAAGAATAAAAGCTCCGGAAAGAAGAAGGTTGTCTGATGGGTTTATGGTCAAACTGGACACGTGAGGAAGAGTTGCTCGAACGGTGGAGATGATTTGGCTAGAAGATCTAACGTTGTTGCTGCCAATGTGATCTCCTGTGGCAAAGGAGATGATATAATCTCTCTGTAATTGAGAGGTGTGTGTCCTCATGGCATGATTGCTACTCATTGAGATGCCATGGAAGAGGACGGATTATTGGTAGCTGGTCCACGGAAATACGCACGGCATTGGTTGACAGATGATGCAAAGTGTGTGGTGGAAAAAAATATGTCGATGGCTAATGAATTCTCAAAAAAGTCAACAGGAGGGTTGCACCATAAACTATTAGCGGGATTCGACATGGCCGAAGGAAAATTCTTGGAGTCGGTAAAGTGGTTCCAAGTGGCGATACTCTTTTATGGTGGAGTATGATAATTCTTGACGATAAGAATTATGATTGTCGGTAGGATTGTCGCTAGGCAGACAATGTTGTGTTTTTTTTGTATTTTATTTCAAGGTTTGGAGATTGTTTAGCCACCTTTGTTCGAAAAACATAAAAAAAAAAAGCGTTTGGTCACCCCACATCGGGGAGATTGAGCAAAAGAGGGTGGTAAGGTTTGGCTAATAAACAGGAAGCCAATGGTTTAGGTTTCCTAAACACACCAAAAAACACATTGAATGTGTTTTTATATTAGGGATTTTAAAGTAAAGTCTATTGGAGTATAAATATTTGGGGTTTTGAGGGTGTCGGAATAGAAAATTTTGAGGGTGTCGGATAGAAAAATATTTTGTAATTGTAGTTGTAACAATTTGCCACATAGTGAATATTTTTCTTGGTTGTCGTTTGGCAACGGCCATGTTTTTTCTCCACTTGGAGAGTTTTCCATGTTAAACTATCGTGTTCTCTTTAATTTCTCAGTCATTATTTTATTTTCTCATTTGTTCATGCTTGAAGTCGATCCGAAGGGCGGGAAAAATAGTAATTTTCCCAACAATACTATCGGATGTTGACAAAATTATCATAAATAACAAATGAAAAATTTATAAAATATACACATAGTACTACGATTTACTATTTTTATATATTTTTCTTATATCCAACAATAAATATTGAAAATATGAAATTTCTATAATTAAAGATAATTGTATAGACTTTTTAATATTATTTGAACTAATTTTCAATATTGCAATGAAATGAGTTATTTGAAATTCAATGAAGAATAATTTCCAAAGTAAGTTATGTTTCAGAAATAAAATGAAGCAATAAAAATAAAATTTATTAGTTGAGAAGTCAAAAAAATTAACTTAAAGTATATACTGAATGCAATAAGTTGAGAACATTTTAAATGAACAACATTTATATTATTCCAACAAGTTTGTGTGAACATGTCTACATATGAAAGCTTCAAAGCCATAGCCAATACGTATAAACTTGTGTATACAAGAACACTACCTATACGTGTATATATATAATTTTTATACGATAATAGAAAACATGGAATAATGAGAGTTAAAATTTTTGAAAGAGAAATGAATTATTAGAATTTGAACCCTAATAACATAAATTGATTAGATTTTATTAAAAAATAAATTCACTCCACAAATACAAATGTAAAAATAATATAATAATACATTATTATTCAAACTTATAACTCTATTAATTAATTATAGCTTCCAACGTTAGTCAACATTACAACAACAACGATGTTTACCTTAATTTATTTTAGCTATAAGTATAAAAGTATATTATTATTATTATTATTATTATTATTATTTTGGTTAATTATATATTTATATATGATTCTGCAATGAAATGAAAAGGCAAATTGATCTTTTGGGATGTACGATGGGTCCTTTCTACGTACGGCAACTTGAGATGCGAAGACAAGTTCTTTTTTTTTTTTTTTTTTTTTTTTTAATTATATTAATTACTAGTTCAAACTATTATATATATTAATTATTTTAATGAGTAATCGTGGCACAAGTTTCTCAGCAAGTCATGGAATCTCCTATGAGCTTAGTTAGACATTGAACTTCCAATTTTTTTTTTTTTTTTTTTTTTAATTATATATTACTAGTTCAAACTAATTATATATAATTAATTATTTTAATGAGTATGTGGCACAAGTTTCTCAGCATAGTCATGGAATCTCCTATGAGCTTAGTTAGACAATGTGAACTTCCAATTCATTCTAAATACCATAAAAACTTCAAACCCATCTATATGATAAAAAATAGAATAAATATTTTCCAAAAAGAAAAATCAGTGCATGAAGTAATATATTTGTTTAAGAATAACGCTACTTGTCCCCCAACTTTTCTTAGTCTATAATATATTTATTTAAAAGTAATATATTTATTTTCAAGAACCAAAGTAGTCTTACTTTTCAAAGATAGTTGGATTCATGCATTTGATAATTTATTTAGACATACTTCAGATGAAAATTTTTTATAATTAAGGAATTAATGCAAAGAAAAAGTAAAATTAGAAATGAATTATTTCATTTTTCTATATTTAGAATAAATGTAATCTAAATATATCATAAGAAAAATAGTATTAACCAATTGTTAAAAACGGATTAGACCAATCAATTGCATCAGTAAACTCGGAAATTATTGATAAATTTGATTTGTTTTAATTTTAAAATTCAAAATTGAATAAAAACTAGGTTCAACCCATAGATATCTGTAAAAATCGAAAACCGGTTGAATTGGTGGAAGACAATTTTCGAAAAGACAGCTTTGATTAAAAAAATGAAAAACAATAAAGAAAAAGCGCCGGTTAAGGTGATTAGTAACCTCAATTTCCGTAAAAATAAGAACACAAGTTCAATTCCGAAAAACGCACTTTGTTGGGAGAACAAAAATTCTTTATGCTCTTCAACCCGAGTAGATTAAATCTTCTCGTTATTGCCAAAAAGAAAATATTTAAAGAACACGATCCAAATACAAAAGCCATAAATTAGAAATGGTGGAGAAAAATATAATTACCTAATAAAACAAAATAAAATTTAAACTTTTAGTAATTTTAAAATTTCAAATTTCACTCTACTACCATCATTGCTCCTCTACAACCACCATTGCTCGACCACCACCCCCCTCAACCACTCTACCACAACCATCACTCCACTATCGCCACCACCACATAATAAAAATTATATTTTAATGTTTAATATGCAATATGGAATTAAAATTATATTTTATTCTTTTATTTAATTATAGGAATGGGAAGAATAGAATGAAAAATTACTAAAAAGATCAAAATGCATTTATTTCTAATGACTTAAAATTTTTATTCTTTATATTTATATTTTATTCTTTTATTCAACAAAAATGTATGAAAAAATTGATTTCTAATGACTTAAATTTTTATTTTGCTATATTGCATTTTCTCCGGCCTAACTTCTTTTAATTTTTTAGTTCAAATAAATTTATAAATTTAAATGGTCTTTAATATTTTAACACAGTGAATAACTTTTGATTCAAATATTTCTTTTGTATTAATAATGATGTAGTGGTAGTAGTAGGGTGGTCTTTGAGATGATGGTGATGGAGTGGTGGTGGCGTGATTGGTGGTGGTGTTGTGCTAATTACGGAACATATTTACAAACAAACATAAAAATGGAATGGTGATTACATTTCATAAATTTTCTTAATTACATTACCAAATATAGTAATAGAATCTTAAATACATTCCATTACATTATATTTTTTATTGCATTACATTTTGATTACATTTCATTGCATTACATCCAACCAAACATAGCCTTAATTTTGTTTACATAAATTTGTTATTTGGATTGTAATGTACTAATATTAATCAAAATGTAGATTTCCTCTTCAATAGTCATAAGAATTTTGAAGGTTATTAAATCAGACTTATTTAAAAATAATGGAGTCGAATAGTATACCAATACCAAGTGAGGCATGATAACCTACCCTCGATGACACAAGTTTATTGCTATGTCAACTTTGAATCCCTCGATTAAGCTAAATTTTTAATATTTATATAAATGGTTTATAATTAAACTCTTTACGTAAAATTATAGAAACTTTCTAATTTATATATTTATTTTATATTTGTATTCATTTTCCTTTTAATGAAATTCACAAGGAGATTCGCATTATCCCCCTAAAGTTTCAAATTCTTATTTTTTTTCGAAATTTTTTTTATAAATAATTATATTTAACTTTTAAAAATATTATAATAAATTTAAATATGTATATGTATTAATTTCTGCTTAAATTTAAATCCTCCATCGAGTCCACCAATTTAAATTCTCAACAAACTTTCACTTTTTCCGTTGACTGAAACAGTACCATAGTCCATAGCTCTTCTTGAAAAATGCCCTAAAAAAATAGTTTTAGAGCAACACTTACCTCTCCATACTCAGATTATCAAAGCTTTGATGTTTCAGTGTAAAAGTGCTTGCTAGGCTTCTGATGAAGATGGTAGAATTCCTCTCCACTTGGTTGCCATGAGAGGTACGTAGAGTTGAGATTATCCAATAATTGATAAGCGAAAGTTCTTATCCATTTTGGAGCTTCCTCGTAAAAACACAATCTTACTTGCAAGTATTAACAATGAAGTTGTTATGAATAAATTTCTGTCAATAAAAAATAGACAAAGATCATTATAGTTTAATTTTAATAGTTTATTTTCTTTTTATAAGGAATTCTCATTATTTAAATTTATTTTATTGAACTCTTATTAAATTTTCTGACTATGTTACTTTGTTGCACTTGTAATGACAATGAGATTTTAAAAATGGGAAAATGAAGATGATATTTCTATGTATCCTGCATTTATCTGCCATGCTAAAGCAATTGGAGGTCATCAATTAAATTTTTGTATCCTATATGTCAATTTATCAATTATTTTATTTTGATAGGAATTAGTTGGTGTTGAATAGTTTCATTTCATTTCTTGAGGAAGTGATTAGGTGGAAATTTATTGATGAATTATTAACAAATTAATTATCTTAAATTAATTATAAACAAATGAACAATAAAAAAAAAAGAAAAGAAAAGATTAAATCAACAAAGAACAAAAGTTTAGGAATTCCATTGGAGGAAAATTGATTGACAGAAAGAAAATGAAAGTAAGATTTTGATTCAATAAAATTAATTGAAAAAGAAGATAATAGACTTAGTAGCCCACAAGTCTTTTCTATTTAAAGCCTTCCTTGAGTAAACTCAAAATGAAATGGGCCTAAAAACAAAAATCGGGCCCATTACACATAAACATATATTACGTATTCAAACGTAAAATTCATTAATGACTGTATCTTTACCTTCGCATTCTATGTAATCATACAAATAGTAATTAATAACAATAAAAATATTTTAAAATTCTTATATTTTTATTGTTCAATAATAAAATTTTTAGATTTTTTATTCACCCTAATAATTAAACTTTTTGAACAAATTATGATAGATGATTTCTAAAATCTTTTTTTAATTCATTGAAGGCTTTTATAAGCCGAAATAACACTACCAGCCACACAGCAAAAGATAATCCTCCATTGATTCATTAAATTGATGAAAACAATTATGGTAAAAAAAGACTCGAACTCGAGATCTCTAACTCTTCACATAAGAGAAAACACCAACCAAACTACTATTTGATTTACATGATTTCTAAAACTTTTAGAGCTTGGTAGCTAAAGCTCTAAAATTTTAAAAGTTTAAAAAAGCAAATATTGATGTAGATTCAGTAATTTTTGTATTATAAAATAGTGAAATAAAAAAAATACTTAAACTTATGAAAAATATAAATTCTGAGAGTGAAACAATAAAAATTCGAAAATTTAATATAAAAAATATAGAATGTCTAAAAGTTTTAAAATTGTTACTTTTCCTATAAAAATAATTAGAAAATTGTTTTATCATATTGAAAATTTATTTAATAAAATTACAGTTTTATATAAAAAATTTATACTAACAAAAACAGATTTCAAGCGAATAAGAAATGCAATAACAAATCCACAGTGAAAGTGTGGGTAAGTTATTTTGTTATTTTGTTAATTCAACTGCCTAGATTTTTTAAGATTAAAATATAGTAGATACATATCCTAATGAAGCAGCAAGACAGACAAATACAATATTGTGAAGTAAAATGAAGATAGGTTACTTTATAATTAAGACACAAACAACTTGCCATGTGAAAAATAATTAATTCAGGATAAGTCTAACCGAAGGCATATGCTTCATAGGTTATCAGATAATAACCTCATTTCTCTACTTCTCAATATTAAAAACATCACACAACTACGATTATAATAAAAGAATTATTTTTTTTAAGCACAATAGCGTGAAATAAATATATTATTCAAAAATATTTTAACGCGGCTCTCTCTCAACCTAAACTCAAAAAGCTGTTTTTTTTTTCTTTTTCCATTGGCGCGAGCTCTTATCGGTAGCTAGTCACCCATTTTTACTTTTTTGTTTGTTTTTTTTTTTTTTTTTTTTTTTTTTTTTTTTTTGCGAGGCCTCTTATCGGTAGCTAGTCACCCATTTTAACTTTTTTGTTTGTTTTTTTTTTTTTTTTTTTTTTTTTTTTTTTTTTTTTTTTTTTTTTTTTTTTGCAAATAATTATTAGATTTTAATTATTGTTATCCAAATGTTGAGATTAATTGTTGCTTATATTTTGGGATTTTATTTTCGGATCTAATTCTGAGTTATTGTTATGATTATTATAGTGATTTGTTTTAGCGTTTTTTTGTTATTTGGATAGTTATGCAAAAAAAAAGTGTGAATCGCCTTTCAATAGAAGAAACAAATTTGAAGGTAATCAAATCGAACTTGTAGAAAGACCATGGAGTCGAACAGTGGTCATGAATAGCCATTAAGTAAAGCAAACGGTCGCCTATGACATAAGTATTATTCTCTATCAAGATATTTCAAATCAAGATTGTATTTTTTTATTCTTTGTATAAGTGTTTTATTATTAAATTTTATATACAAAACATAGAAATATATTAATCTGTTTACAATTTCCTCTTAATGAAATTTTTATTTGGTTTCTTCTAACAAAATGTTATTCAAAATAATTAACTAATATAACGAATTAACTTTATAAAAAAAATTTAAAGATGATCCAAATTTACAAGTTGTCGTAAGAGTAGGAGTACCCACTAGTCTAGTACAAAATTGAATCGACCTGACAAAAAATTAGAATATTGAAATTGATCTGGATACTTGAATTTATGATAACCCTTTTGAGATTAGAATGGGATTAACATTAATCAATGCATATCCTAATTAAGTGTAGTAGATTTACATTTTAATTAAACAGAAGCAACTTGCCATGTGAAATTGTGGAAGGATATGTTTGATAGGTTATCATATTCATTTCTCTACTTTTCAATATTAAAATAATCATACAAATTATTGAATAAAAAAAAAAAGAAACGACATTTTCCATGGTGTTGGAGTCTTGGAGATAAGGATTCATCTTACTAAAGAGTTACTGTCATTTATGTTATTACATGTCTTTCATTGTTTTCTCAAAAAAAAAAAATCTTTCATTGTTTTTTTATGATGATTAATATATTTTCTTCGAAAATGAAAATATTTAAGAATTATTTCATGACCTGAGCTTAATAATCAAACTTTATTAGTCAACAATATACATAAAAAATAAATAAATATAATTGACCAATTTAAGTTAATCCTTCAGTTAGCGTTATTGGAGATTGTCTTACATGAACCTTACTATTGCTTGTTATTGACCGTTGATGATAAAAACAAATATATATGATTATAATATCAATACCGTACTTACTGTTTGGTGCGATAATTACGTCTAAATTGTCTTATTAATTATTAGATATACAATTAAGCAGCCATCAAGGCCAACCACTGTGGTTAATTAATTAAACTTAATTTTAATTAATAAATAATAAGTGGTGTACCAGCCGTACATAACGTACTATTCTTTGAGTTACTTCCTATCTCTGACCTCACAGCCTTACCTTACCTTGTTCACAAGGTTATGCCGACTCTTTTTTTTTTTTTTTTTTTTTTTTTTTTTTTTTTTTCTCTTTTTTTTTTTTTTTTTTTTTTTTTTTTTTTTTTTTTTTTTTTTTTTTTGGATTTTTTCTTTCTTCAGATAAGCCAAATTCAGAATCAAAAAATTACGTACCTATTCCCCACTAAAATATAGTATTACAAACCGATCAAAAAGTAAATAAAAGAGAGGCATTACAAAGGGTAGAACAATAACATAATTAAAATTATATATATATATATCCACGTTCATTGCATGAATGAAACCGCTTTTCCTAAAAGTCAAAATAAATAACATAATTAAAATTAAAAATCAAATATTCTTACTCTTGCTTTTTTTATTTAATTTTTTTTTATGGTAGGTATAACCGTACCAAGCCGTACCTCTTGCTTTTTCTCAGTGTTTTACATATGAAGAGTCGAGTTTCGATTATAAAAAATTTAATAATTTGATGAGTTGAATTCAATAATTCAATCCCATTTATTAATAAAATTCAAATACCAACAACTTTAGACGAAATATATAAATTCACCCCTCTATTATTCATTCAATAAATACATGACTTGTACTATTGAAAATAAATTACAGGTTTTTTTTGTTTATTGAATTCATAGCATTTATATTAACAAGTCGTTGTGACACTGAATATCCGAACCAAAGGTTTAGATAAGGGGTGTTACATTTAGCTGCATCAGAGCTTAAAGATTTCATTTTGGTAAATTAAATTCTTTATGTATTTAGCTTATGGCGTATAATTTAAATGTTGGAGTACGGTTTTGAATAAGGAATATTGTATTAAATTATGGTTTGCAATTTTGTGTATTTATGTCTTACAACCTTTTATATATATTACATGAATATCTTAGTATGGATTATGAATAGAAATGTTGAAAATAATACTATACGGGAATATTGAGATTTGATATTTGATTATGCCTTTGATATTAAGAAGTAATTAATTATTTTAAATTAATAATAAAATCAAGAGTAATTTGACTAAATTATTTTTTATCGCAAAACCAAATGTAACTTATGAATATAGTTATTGACTATATATAATGTAGATAAGAGTAATATTGTAAAATATCATTTATTATTACTTAAAATACTCACAACGAATATTTTAGGACAAAATAATCACTCAAAAACGACTTATACTTTGAAACGGATGAAATAATAAAAATAATTCATTAATAATAAAATCAAGAGTAATTTGACTAAATTATTTTTTATCGCAAAACCAAATGTAACTTATGAATATAGTTATTGACTATATATAATGTAGATAAGAGTAATATTGTAAAATATCATTTATTATTACTTAAAATACTCACAACGAATATTTTAGGACAAAATAATCACTCAAAAATTATTATTACTTAAAATACTCACAACGAATATTTTAGGACAAAATAATCACTCAAAAACGACTTATACTTTGAAACGGATGAAATAATAAAAATAATTCATTAATTTAACTAAATTACCATTTATCTCAAATTATTAATAATTAAAATTTTAAAATATATAAAGGTAAAATTGGAAAAAATTTATTAATTTCAAATAATTACTTGCGGATAAAATAATTACTTTAAAACAATTTATAATTGTGAAAAAAAAACAGTATTTTACATTATAATTAAGTGTAAAAGTGACACTTGTTCTTCTAATAAGTAAGGAAGAAGGAATCAAATTAAGTTATCAAAGAGACAAAATTAAATGACGGTTCACATGGTGATAAAATAGGCCGTACCATAAGCACAATCCATGTGATCTTTTGGAAGACAAGAGGAGGCTTCCTTAGTCAGCCATCGCTCACGAACTTTATATATATATATTATAATAATTATATATTATATATATAGAAGAGGAGAGAGAGAGAAGAAGAGGAGAGAGGAGAGAGAAGAGAGAGAGAGAGAGGTATACTTCACAAATTAAATATATAATAATCATAATTAAACATGAAAACATTAGATTAGTAGGTAGGTCAACTAGCATTTATCTAAATATTATAATACCCTTTTTCCTTTCTCCATTAATATTTTTGTTTGACTTGTCAAACTTCTTCCACAGATTTAAGCAATTAACTTAATTATATATTATTTTACTTCAGCACTACGAACGCATGTGATCTTCTCCTGATCTCCTTTTAATTGGGACTTGTCATCGTTACTTCAATCAAACAAAAACAATACTTTAAAATGAAGTCAATTCCTATTTTTACATCCAACTAAACCAAAAGATGGAATTCATAAGTTACTTGACATTGTTAAAATTGCAACCACTTAAGAGTTTATGATTTATTTTGTTTATTGAATTAAAAAAAATTATGAGTTTTATGATTTTATTTTATTTATATAAATTCATAATTTATTCAATTGTACCTTTTAAAAGTTCTTATTAATTAATTTGATTTTTTTTTTTTACGGCTGTGTTTTATTTCTCATCTCAAGAAACTGCTCTTAATTTTTCCTTTTCTTTTCTTTTTTTTTTTAAGATGTGATTATGTTGTCAATTTTTTTTTTTTTTTTTAATTTATGGGTTTTATTTCTATGATTAAGTAAAGTAATTTTAATGAAACTAGTGAAGGACTAAAATGAAAGTTGAATTGTGGAAGAGTACTCTTCAAATAAGAATTTTACATGCATTACAAGTTAATTTTTGGCTGAAGCAATATTGGTATGAAGGTGTACAAAATGCAGTCAATAAGGCTTTTGCATCTATGTGATAGAACGATATCTAATAAAGATGAACATGTAAATTCTGTAAAGACAATGATGAGACCTGACATATATATATATGAAGAGTTAATATTGAGCATAAACAAATGGAAGTTTAATGTTCAATAAAATAATGGTTGCAAAGATACATATATTAAAATGGATGTATGGTCACAACAAAGTTGGACACAGTCTGCCTTCATTAGATAAAAATGTAAATAGTAAAAGCTTGGTAATAAAATAAGAGAAGTTGTGGTCAATATGCTCCGTTTCCTAAATGTGATAACTTTAGCAATGGAAAAGTTTTGCTACAAAGAAAACCAAGTAGACCTGAAAATCATATTGAGGAAAGAAAATCTAAGGTATTTTTTTATATTAGTAAAGAATTTAGCTATGACGTAGTAAACATGGAGACAAAACATTTTCATTCTGGCAGAATCTAACTAGTCAAGGTTTAAATTGTTGTTACTTGTCTATATATTTTTGCTTATCAGCTAATTTATATAGAGGAATTTTTACCCAGCAATTAAAAATTCCAAATTTTTTTGACAAAAAGGTAAATACTTTGTTTTAATATCATTTAATTGAAAAGAGTAAATATGAAAATAAATGAGTTTTATTTAGCCGATTCCAGCTAATTTTGAAATTGAGGTTAATTGTCGTTATAAATAATGTATTTAGACCAAATTTTTCGCTTAAACTATTTTAAAATGTTGTGGGGAATTATGAAAGTTTAGGATTAGACTTGTAATATTCAAATTTTCCTGGATTCTAAAATAATAATAATTTTCATTTTTTTTTGAATTGTATCAATACATCACTAATATTTTGGTTCTATTAGCAAGAGTGAAACTAAATAGTATACTAATAATAATAATATGTATTAACTAAATACAATTGCATCTTTAAATTGCATAAACAATGTATGACCAAGTCAAATCATCATCACACACAAATTCCGACAAACCCCACGTTAGTCCACTCAAATCAAATAATCATTATTCAGAAATTTCAAACAACCGCTATATGCCATTTTCAACGAATTCATTCAGCATATGTATTATACAATACATACAAAATTTAATAAAATAAGTATAATTAACATCTAATGTTGGACAACCAAATATTATGACTTCAAGAACATTAGTAGATTTATTTTTCATTTACATTAACATGAGTAATGTGTTTGGGACCACCACTTACAAAGTAATTTCCTCAAATACAGAATGAAATTCAAGAAGGCTAATGCAAAAGATAATGTTTTTAAATATTCTAATTTTGCGTAAAGTTACTTAAAGATATTATTAATAGCTACTAAATAAGAAAATAAAAAAATTAAACACGCAAACAATTTTATAAAAAATTGTAAAATATATAACGCAATTGTTTTTTGATCAATCAATCCTTAAGGGTCCAGAATTTCTTATAAATCCAGATGAATAGCCAATGCAACACCAAATACATGCATTGCCATAGATAATCTAGTTATCTTTTTCTCTTCATCAATCATAGTTCACTTGGTTTTTCTTATTTCTCACTCAAAAATGTCCCAAATAGAAGAAGCAGCTACCCTAGGAAACCTCCATGCATGGAGTTACAGGGAGAGAACAAATTTTTTTCTTCTCAGTAGAATCCAATCACAAACAAAATAATTACAATACCCAATTGATAGTATCCAATTTGCATTACCTATTGAATTCCTGAACACAGAGCCAACTTTTCAAGCCACTTTCTTTTGCAAACCCTCAACATGAAGAGCCTTTCACTTTAGCCTTGATATCCTTTTTTCACTAGCTTTATTTCCACTTTTGCAGCTGGCACCTCTTTGTTCCCTATCATTAGAGATAACACCTAAACTTACAAAATCTGATGTGGGTAATGCGAGTGTTGCTTCAGTTCTGGCAGCATACTTTCTAGGCTCGTAATGGTGCTGTTTGTGACTAATAGGTCCTAGATATGGAACTGCATTTGTTTTAATGCTGTCTGCTCCTACTGTTTTTTGCATGTGTCACTTTTGTTTCAATGCTCAAGAATCCTAAATATTAGGTCTTATGACGGTTTTGCTTGCCTACCTTCGTTTTTTGCCAATTATTGGACAACGATATGTTTTAACGGCAAGATTAAAGTCTGTTTAATGGATGTGGCAGGTGATGGGGAGACATGGGCGGTGGAGTTTACCCAATTATTAATGCCTTTTATTTTCCATGTTAAATTATTAAGCTGGTGCTACTCCCTTTACTGCTTGGAGGATTGCTTTCTTTGTTCCTGGATGTCTCAAATGTTTATTAATGGGTATTTTGGTTCTTATACTTGGCCAGATTTGCCTGATGGTAATTTAGTTTCCATTACAAAAGAACGGTAATGTTGGCCAGAGAATAAATCTCCAAGGTATATTAATCAATAATCTCCCAGATTATAGTTATCTTCTTTTTATTTTTCTCCTTTGTTAATTTTCGCATTCATATTAATATGAATCTTTTTATATAAATAGAAATTAGATTAGTTATACGCATTATAGGCTGACTTATTTGTTAATTTCCTGTTCACGGTTCTCAGTATGGAATCACAAACTATAGACACGTGGTTTTTTTCCTTGCTATATGGTTTTTCAATGGAACTCCAATTGACGACAAACAATATTATTTACTGAATTTTCTACGCACAGATTAACTTAAAGCTCCACACGCTGGATTATCGCAGAAAGTTTTGGGCATGACTAATATCGTTACCTCGCCTTTGGGGTTATATCCTCTGATTAACTGCTAGACGTTTTGGCATAGAGGAAGGTTATGGTTCTTTGGATTTTTCAAACCTAAGGAGCTTCTTCTGCATCTGGCTCGGCCGTGCCAATTCACTTCCTTGCAAATTCCTTCGCAATGATGCTATCTTCAATTGGCATCCAAGCTGCCTTGTGGAGCTCTTACGGTGTCGTTCCTTTCGTTTCGAGGCGATCTTTTGGGTATACTATCTTGGGTTTAACTGGTGCAGGTGGGAACTTCGGTTCCGGGACTGAATCAGCTCGTGTTCTTTTTCTAGTTCAAGATTCTCTCAGCTACTGGTAATACAGCCTTGATGGGTGTTTTAGCAGCTTTGTTTGTACAGTTGCAGTAAGCGTTCATACATTTTCCGCAATGGGAAGTATGTTTCCTCCCTGCTTCGAAAGACTAGAAAATGTTCTGAAGAGTATTATTACATGGTCGGAGTGGACGGAGGAAGGAAGATACAGAAGGGTATCATGAATGGACAGCATTAAATTTGCTGAGAATAAGCCGGTCAGGCGAGGCAGATGGACGCACTTGCTCCGGTAGCTACACCACCAAATGCTACACCTACACAAGTCGCTGATATTGCTAGATAATGCAATCTGAATAGTAACATGGATTGATGCATAGTCTAATTTAAAAATGATATACAAGAACTGGACGCAATAACAATCGTCGTCTGTTCTGATAACTCAGAAGGAAAATAATAATCTATAAATACCAACTGGTAAATCTGAAGATTATGCGAATAAGTTAAGGCATTAATATGAATGTACACTGCATGCATTTTAGTTCTTTCTTAAATCTCTGTATCAATATAGCATTAATCGTATTATTAAGAGGTCTAAAATGATTTTATCATTTTAAGTGTATGTCATTGCATATCTTAAGTCAAGATACGTGTCAGTGGCTTTTTGAGGATTCCTTGCTTTTAGACCGATATGGGTCTAATCATATACCAACCAATAAAAAATAACTTTTTTGTTGAAACGAAAATATTTCTGTTCATTCAATAGGAAAAAAAAAAAGGAGAAGCTGGAAATAATGTTCAAAAAATTCCTTATTTTCTACCAGGTTTAGAACAAGTCTAATCCATAGTTTTATTGGTAAGAAGAATAAACCAAACCTTGAAAACTCAACATTGAAAACAAGATGTTAATTTCATAGTAAAGCTTAATAATATATAGTATTTTGTTCAGCTTTTTCTCCTCACTTTGTCGTACAAGTGTACGGTGAAACAATATCTCAAAGGCTCAAGAAGCAACAAACAAGGAGCAAAATATGCAGTCCAACCCTTACATTATTATATTCTAAATACTAAATTTCATGTTTAATGTTTGACTTCCACATGGCTAAGAATGCTGAACAAGACGTGTATTACAAAATTGAAAAGAAATTAAATTTAAGGAAAGGAATCATCCTATTAAAAGTTGACTTTAATTAGTTTAGTTAATTAGGGATTATCATTATAAATCAACAAATCTTCCACAAATCCTTACAAAATACAGATTACTTGAAACCCTTTGAATAGAGCAATGTTGGGTTTTATATAAAAGCAGCTTGGCAGAAGAAGACCCTTCTTAGAACGTTATGCTCCATAAATAGATTGAGGTAGTTTGTACAAAAAAACCAATTACACAAAATAAAGAAAAATAAAACTTTTATATTTGAAATTCCCAGAAGCAAAATACAATGTCACGAAAAATATCAACATTGCTCATTAGATGGACATATAAAACCTCAGGCAATATTGCTACAAATGTAACAATTTATAAAAAGCTACATACATATTCATCATACAGTGTCAACTCAAGTCTCAAGACTCTTTAATTTTAGCTTTGGAACAGCATATAGAGCCAATCTCAATTAGAGGCACATAAGAGTAGAATAGTACTAACCTTCCCCCGGCCACCACATGTAAACAAGCCCGCGCAGAAGAGCATTTTTGCTGCAGTACTCCACTTCTTTGGGAGCCTGAACAAATCTTGAGTTCAATGAATAGTCGCAAGCATAAGGCTGATGCTTGTGCATAAGCAAGAGGGAGCAAAGAAAATATACGTCTGCTGTGTATCGAGTGGCCATATTCTTTTGCCAATCTTGCTACTTTCAGCACTCTCCTTCTGACAGTTTTCTTTAAGCACAATCCTTCACCGTTACATTCAGAACATATACCAGAACCACCACATTTTCTTCACTGTTTCAATTGAATCTGCAATTTAACGGGGAATGGACATTAATCAGACAACAGGTGGTCTACATGTCACCACACAATATCTCCAAACAAGCAGATAACTAGTAAAAGCTGCAGCTAATACTGGATGTTGCAATTAAATGTACTTTGGGCCTCATCCATGTTGAAAAATAAAATTGAAGTATAAAATATATGCCCTGTGTGCTATCTTACGGATGAAATTCTTCCAAGAAAGAAAAAGATAACTAGATTGCATATTTATCCGAATGAACCTTATCGCTTTTTTCTTTTTTCTAAGTAGATCCATTTTATATGTCTTCCAAGTTAAATACTACCTCACTTTTGTCTCAGATTCTTTGTCGCCTTCTCACAAGAAGTGTAGCTGCCTGGCACCCAAACAGTGCAAGCAATTGCAAACAGAAGCAGCTGTTTTCCGGTAGAGCAGAGGGTATCATGGATGCTTTTCTCTGTTGTTTTTGTAATTTTACATCAATTGAAGACCAAGCAACAGGAATCCAAATAATACTGAACTTCAGGGGTTGGACAACCTAATTGCTTCACAAAATCAACAGTTAGAATTAACTCACAGACACTAAACTTTCAAAGTTTTTGCACATTTCCTATTTCAGAATCACCAAATTAGAACACCCAAAAAATATTACTTTCAAATGGAAAAAAAAATGTCTGATGGATTAAATGGAGTAACATTGTCCTAAAAAGCTGTCCTTAGGAACTTAATGGATAAATAAGAAGCAAAAAACATTAACAGTAGCTACAAGTTAGCAATTCAACAAGGGCCAAATATTATACAAAAAACAAATCTTTCTGTAGAAATGGAAACTGATACAGCACTATCATTAATTGAATACAAATTTTAAGTTTAGAATTTCAAAGTTTAGTTACACGGAAGGAAAATCACAATTCATATGTTTTTGGGGAGCTCTCAAACGAAACAAGGCATTTCTGAATTAAAATGAAATTCCAGTGGTCCAAAGGAGAGCTTGAAGCAGAATGCGTTGAATAATTTATGAATATCCAATTCTGAGTGTAATGCACCAACTTGTAGAGTAAATATACTTGCTTGACAGAGAAAAAATCACAATTATTTATTTATCTTATGCTGATTGTAACGTATAAAAAAGCAAACTTAATTCTCAGTGAAGTTTGTTACCCATGAATGGAAAATTTACCTTATTATTAAGCACAGACTAATGCCAAGGAAAACAATGAATGTAATAGGTGTCAAGGTTAAACACATATACCAAATACGCTTATTAGTGGAACGCAGTTCTGGTAGACCATAACGAAATGGTATCAATGAAATGAAATAAATTTATTTTGTCATTTATCTACTTACTTTTATCTAATTACGTTTCCATTCATTTAGTTGGATGCTCGCAAACAGATGCGCTACATAAAATAGCAGTCACAAACAGATTAATGAGGAAGCTCATTAAGAATCAATAAGCAGATTTGATAAAACAATGAACCAAAAGTTCAACGATTAATGAACCAAAAATTCATTCTACTACTATTTGTAACAAGCATAAGTCCAAAAACATAGTATTCATGAAAGATTTCTACAAGCATAACTGGACAGCTTCTTGAATTTCTGTTACATTAGTATTGTTCTTTTTATTATCATTTGTGCAATCTATCAAAAAGGGAAAATGTCATTACTAACAGTATAAAAAAAAAAAATAAAAAAAAAAATAAAAAAAAGTAAAAAAAAAAAAAATTAAAAAAAAAAAAAAAAAAAAAAAAAAAAAAAAAAAAAATAAAAAAAAAAATAAAAAAAAAAAAAAAAACTTAAAAAAAAATGTTATAAATAAAAAAAAAAAATATTATAAAAATAAAAATTTAAAAAAAAAAAAAAATAAAAAAAAAACTTAAAATAAAAACAAAAAAAAAGAAAAAAAAAGTAATAAAAAAAAAAAAAAAAAAAAATTTCATCAAAGGTAACTTGTCAATTTGAGCCATCAGAAAAAGTATAAAACATTGTTGGTTATCTTATAAAATACAGGTTTATCTGTAATCTGCACGAAGAGTATATGAACTTTCTGCTATAGCTTTAATAAAGCATAATTTACAGAAAATTCAATTACGCAAAATTTCCAATTCGCTTAATACCAGCGTATATCAATATTAACCTAGTCCTAATATAAAGATGAAAACAATTTTAGTTCACAACTTGACTGAGTCCTTAAGCAGTTCCACAATAATCAAATCTTTAAGTGTAGGACACTCTTACTAACAACTACCCATTGAAACAAGTGCTCTCTCCATCACACCTTTTCACATAGATTTTGAATTCAGAAAAATGGGCACTTCCATATTAATGATAGATGTTATGTTCATACTTGCAAGCAATAGTTCTTTTAATTAGCTTAATTCCAATAGAGGGCTCAAAAAGACATCTTTACAGGCAGTTTTTGTTAGCTCAAATGAAGTAGTAGCATTATACTATACACTAAATAATTCTTGTCCAATTCATTCAATATTTAGTTTTTTTATTTGAATATCGAGAGAATTTGAAACCTAAAGTATAAATACACAACAAAAAGATGTTTTACAGAACTTCATTCACTGATATTATTTAAAAATCTCAGAAAATGCAACTAGTCCCAGTTCTCATAAGTCTTTCACACCCACAACAAACAAGGCATCCACAACAAGCATATCAAATAATACTTGCACACCAATCTGCTTAACCAATTTCATATCCTACTTATCTAACAGAAAAAGAAACTAAAGATATTACACATTCATTAATTTCTTTCCATCAATTATAGAGCCTTTATTCAAGAACTCAACCATACCTCTAGACTAAACACCCGCCTCCATTTCCTCTGTTTAAGGATTTCCTTTTAACGCAAACTACTCTAATTGGTGTGATAAACCAACCAAAAAAAAAAAAAAAAAAAGAAAAAAAAAAAAAAACCCTTTATGCTCATTAAAACAACCAATTATAAAAAAAGACTTCCTCCATAAAAGAAATTATGATATGGCTATGGTGGGTTTCACCAAATTAAAAAAGAATCCCATCTTAATTCTCAGAAAGTACAACTACCATTAAACGCCTAATAGCCCCAATCTTTCATATGAATTTTTCGCATTAACTTTGCTCATAACTATATCAACACTTGCCAACTACTTTCATTAAGTTGGCTGTAATTGTAAAGTTTAATTGATCTGTCAATGGCAAGATATAGATGTGCACACCTTGACATCCCTGAGAATTTAAGAGAGTAAAGAAAGATTAGAGCTTACTTTTCAAGCTAAGGAAGCAAATGACAAAGTAGGTCTGCAAGCAGCCATATGATCAAGGGTATCGTCCTGAGTTTTCCGGTACACGGAAACAATTTGCTTGTTTATTTCTCAAGTTCTCTTAATCTTCGCTATAGTTTTATTTACCATTTAGTCCTTAATGGTGCAAACAATTTCAGAATTGCCAAACAGTAAATCTTGTAGAATGACTGCCAAATTGTTTTTCAAAATATGAAATTTGACCTTGGTTTAATTAGCTTAGAAAATAATTTTTTTTTAATTAATTAAAAAACTAATTAATTACTTAACTATCCCCGTCTGTCCGAGCCAACCAAAATCTTCAGTTTCGTCAGATTGGCTTATTATGGATAAAGGATCCTTAGCAAATATTTTGTTTTCCTAATAAAAAAAAAATTGTGAGTTAAATTAAAATATGACTTTTTAGTGTTAATCAGTGAACGTATTTTAATTTTCCTGTTTTTTTTAAATTTTCATTTTTTAGGAAAATTATTTCTTAAAAACAAAAAATAAAAACAATAATTATTTTTTATGGTAAACATACCCTAATGTGTCCGCAAAGAAGGCTAAATAAATTAAATGTCAATATCAATATAAATAAAGTGTTTGAATTGGCGAACTCAATTGGTTTGGTTCCGCTAGGGACTTCAATTGAAATTTTGCGAATCCACTTTTGAAAATGTGATATATTTTTTTTAAGTTTACTGTTACACACCCACGTCAATAAATGAATTTAGAACGGATATACAATAATGATATTATTAATGAATTAAATATAAAATTTATATAGAATATTAAATAAATTTGAAAATAAAACAATGAAACAGTAAATTTTAACTGAATTCAAATATTAAAAAAGTTGAATTCAAATATTAAAAAAGTTGAATTCAAATATGAACAGTAAAAATTAATCCATTCTTACCATAAAAATTAGTTATTTTTAATAACATCAAAAACATTTAGCTTAGGGTATTACGCTAACGTGGCATTAATCACATTATATATATATATATATTATATTATAATTATAATATATTAATATATTGTCCTATTGATATAATACCTGGGCAACAAGATTTGCTGCTGAAAGGAGACAAATTAACTATGAAATCCAAGGTGTCTAAATCACAAGACACTACTTGAAAACATGTAAAAAGTTGTCGATTATAGAAAAAATTTAATTTTTAATTTTATTTTTATTTGAATGAGACTTTTTAAAAAAAAAACAAAGAAAGAAAATAGCTACTGAAGATATTTAAACAAATGAATATTCGCTCTTTTAAGAAATGGAGGAAAATAATAATAAGTAAATTCGAACTTAATTTCTGCATAACTCATATATTTAAAATTATTAATTCTCAGAGTGATTCAAATTTTGGAGTATTTCTTATTATTCACTAATATTTCACATTAGCAAAATAAAATGTGATTATGAATATTACAGAAGTCCAAAATACAACGACATTTAAATGTGCATGCATTTTTGAAAAAATAAAGAAAGCATTTCTTGTAATTTTACGATGGTTTTGAAAAAAGCATGAGCAAGCAATAATGAGCAATCACGTGGTTTGAAAGTTTGTGGCACTAAATTAAGTAGAAGATGTTGGCCCATTTTCTTAATCATCTTCGTTGTACTAAATGTGGGAAGCTCCTCTTTACTAATCTTTTTTTTTTTTTTTTTTTCATATATATCCATTCACATTTAATATTTTGTTTTTTCATTTTTTTCCACAAAAAACATAAATATTGCACGTGCAAGAGTATCAGCTCAACACTTTCCTCTCTCAAATCCTATGAAATTGTTGAAACATTTTAATGCGAGTTTATTTGTTAGATTCCATTGCTGGGAAAACAAGTGTCAACTTTATAAGTGAATTTATTTATATCAACTTGTCATTTAAATTTATACCTCAAAATTGCACTCATATTATTTATTTTAATTATTAATTAAAATCAAATAAAGTTTTTTTAAAAATTTTAAATATTTTAATATTTTATTTAATTATAGACACTACGGTAAATAATTAGCATTATCAATGTTAATGCATGTTATGATACGAAATATTTATATATAATTTCTTCAACTGTCTTTAATA
>NW_023590844.1:0-72186 GCF_014843425.1 Jatropha curcas
CTGCAAATTCGGAGTAAAAAATCTAGCTGAAGTCGTGAAATCAGACCGATCCGGTTTCGGATCGAAACCGGAATCATCTAGAAGTTGGACATAATTTATTTCTTTTCTTTTCTTCTTCTTCTCCTGTCCCTCTCCTAGCGTCGACCTCCATCTCCTGCCTCCTCTTTCTCCTTCTCTTCTCTTCCTCTTTCTTCTCTTCTTCTTCTTTCTTTCTCTCCTTTTTTCTTTCTTTCTTTCCTTTCCTTCTCCCTGCAACTGGGGTCTGCGGTTCACTGCCAGCTCCTCCTCTAGCTCATCGCGCCACCACAGCCCTTCTCCTTTCGATCGAGCAAGCGCCGCGCCTCCACCCAGCTTGTCCCACGCCATCGCCACCGCCTAGCCGCGCGCTCCGGCACCGCCTCGATTCACCAAGCTAGCAGAAATTCAACAAAAAAAAAAATTATATTGGGGGTATAAATTAATTTAAATACATTTTAGTTAATTAATATTTAATTTTATTAATGATAAGTTAATTAAATTTAGTTATTAATTTAATAATTTTAGTTTATTTAGTTTAATGTTAATAAATATAGTTAATTAAATTAAGTTTTATTATGTGCAGTTAATTAATTAGTAGTATTAGTTAATGTAATTAATTTTTATTATTTTGAGTCAATTAGTTTAGTTAAGTTTATGTTAGTAATGTAGTTAATTAAATTATATATTGTAGTTAATCTAATTTGGTTAATTTAAATTTCGCGTCATTGTGAGTAGTAATATAGCTTTATAATATTAGTGTTGAATAATCATAAGGTAGTGTAAAAATAATGTCTTATTGTAATGTTATAATTGGATTGTGTGGTGATGTTGAGATTGAAAGAGGATAGGAAATTTATTTGATCAATTGCCCGATGGTAGGGCTGATGTGGTTTGAAATATAGATAAAACTGTTGATATTTTAACAGGTGGTATAATCAAATTTTAGGGGAGATGCTGCCGGAAAGTCGGTCATAGAAAATAAATTGTATTTAGAAACTAAAATACTTATAGCGATTAAATTATTCATAGGAAATAAAAACTATAGAATAAGATTATGAGAGGATACAAAAAACAAATAAAAATAAATAAACAAGAGGAACGAATTTATGATATAGTCAGTGAATTAAATACCGACTAAAGTTATTAACATTATCGAATATTTATATGATCAATCGTATTATCATTGATTAATTATTATTATTATTAAATGCCATATTAAATATTTCTGGATAGTAGTATCATTAAAATTATTAATTACCCAATAATAATTAAGACGTTTTACTTAACGGAATAAATTAGAAGAAATTAAATCAAATAAAGATGCCACTATAGATATACAGTTTGTTTGATAAGTTAGGAACCGCCACGAGTAATGAAAATAAATAAATCGAAAAAAACAAATAATGAATGTCAAACTGCATTTTTCCAAATTAGAATTCTTATAGCAGATTTTTCTGTAGTATATTAGTACTTATAAAGTTTTCGGGGACTGTGAAGAAAAAGGCCGGGAGCGCACAATAGACAAGCAGGCCTTTGAAGGACAAACAAAAAAAAAAAACTTGGTTGATAGTGTTAGATAATTTCGCCTCATTCGCCTGCATTCATCATCACGACTAAATGGATATCATGCATTACCTGCTATTAGTTGTGATGCACTATTGTTGGATATTAAATAATGCTTGATTACCTTGTTGATGTGATATGCTTGCTTGTTTGTGTGGAATTGGGATGAAGTGACCACCATGGAT
Source organism: Jatropha curcas (assembly GCF_014843425.1). Next base: position 1,767 of record NW_023590844.1, read on the forward strand.
TTGTAGACAGTCTATGTGATATGGATCCTGAATATGATATTGATATGGAGTTTTGAGACCGTTCAGCCGGTCGTAAATGGAGATCGGCGCCTCGGTTGTGCACACTGATGATATGGATTATATGGAAAACCACAGGATGGCTGCTATGTTGTTGCCTACATCTGGCTCTGACAATTGATGGCTAGATTTGATTGTAGCCCGCAGCGTGTGGCCCTCCTGTTTGTGAGCACTTGATGAATCTAGATTGGCACTCGCGTAAACCACCGATATCCTGTCCTGTGCCTTCGCCCATAGTCTCGGTTTGTTTTCGCTGTTAATACGAGCTAGTGGTGAGACGCGCTCCCATAATAAAAAAACAATGAGAGGACTGGTCATGGGATTAGACCATGTCATGCTCGCCTTATTGGGGTCGGCTCCCTGGTGCACATGTTATGATGAGGGCGAAGCCATTGTGAGGACGGCTCGTTGGGGTTTTAGGTGGCGTGTCTCGCTGATGATCTAATCTTCCACGTTGTATGTGATTATATGAATGGTGCGCATACTAATTTGGTTGCTGTCAAGGTATTGCCATTTGTGTGAACTGCCATGATCCATAAATTAATCGATAAACCAAATTAAAAAAATATTTTAGCATTCTGTATATTGTTGTGGGGTGAGAGCGCGTTTATCTAACCCTTAACTCATTGAGGTTTTGGCGCTCACCCCTGGCCTACCTATTTTTTTTCCAGTAATAGAAGAAAGGACAAAACTCCTATGAGTTGAGGACATAAGTTATTAGAAGACTGTAAAACGATAAATAAAAATGATTGATTGTAAAGTACAGGTAGAGTTCCGACAATTGTATTCTAGTGGGTTGTAGATGAACTTGACTAGTGGTACATAATTGGAAATTAAATTATTGGGCCCTTGTATCCACAATTATGGATAGTAAAGAGATTTGCATAATATCAGGCTTACACGGGCCTTCGTGGGGGCCATAAAGCCCACCCAGTTCCTGAGTGCCGGTCGGTCCATCGAAATGGGGTCGTGACAAAAACCAAAAAGTTGTTTTCTACATGCATTTGATTTTTCAATTGTTTTCTAATTTTAAGAAAATAAACATTTTCATAATTAAAATTATAATATCTATGATTTTTTTCTACAAAAAATATTCTTATTCAAAAAATAAAAAATATCTAAATATCTTAATTGTATATTTTTATTTTTTTTAAATTTTTTTGTTTTTTTTTTTGGGGTTTTTTATTAAAAAATTAAAAATTATTTGTTTTTTTTTTTAAAAAAAATTATTATATGTACAAACTTATATTATAATTCATATCCTTATTTTAAAATTTTACAATATGAAAAAATTGATATCAATATTATGTACAATTAATAGAAATTGGAAACTTTTTAAATAAAAAATGGTCTCAATTTATTTATATATTATTTTATTTCTGTTAATTATTAAATTAGAATAGATGTTTTTGAGGTTTTGAATTTTAATATGACTTTTCATTCTTACCAAAGTAAACAAATTTTCCTTTCTGTCTTTCTAATTTAATTTTCTAAAAAAAATTTTTTTTCAAAAAAAAAAAAAAAAAAAAGGGAAACAAAAAATTATTTTGTAAGTTAAAACATACCAGTAAAAATTCAGTCTTGGTATTTTTTTTTTTTTTTTTTTTATCAATGTAGCTTTGGTAATATTAGCTTATTTCCCTCACTTAAAACTTGATACTTTAAGTTTTTATGCGGTAGCAAATGTAACAAGTTCTCGAAAAAATATTAGAAAATGTTTTTTATTATTTTATTGAAATAATGACCACTTTTAATCCTTAGAAATTACTTTTTTGGCCAAAATCATTATATAAATATAAAATTTCAATCGTTTTTGATATTCTATATTATTATATTTCATATATTTTATTTTTAAAAATACTATGACGTATAAGTTATATTGTTTATTAATGAATTGATGAAGTTGTTATATTTCTTAGCATTTCTTTTTTTTTGTTTGAGGTTTGCTTTTATTGTGGCTTAGACTGTATTGCACTTTTGTAAGTTGCAAAGATAATTAAAAAATAAGATATTGATACCAATTTAGTTTTGAATTTTATCTTCATACCATATCTTTTTGAAAACATATCAGGCAAATTAATCTAAATTAGAACAAAAATCCTTAGAAAATGCTGTTTTTGATATTTAAAAGAAAAGGCTTTAGTGAAAGCTATTAGATGAGATTCCAAAGTAAACCAAATTCGCTGATAATAATTAAAATTAAAATTTATTCATTGAAATGACAATCTATGAAACTATTTATTCAAAAATTTTTGCTAATCAAATTTTACCCAAATAAAAATATTGGGTAAAAATGGTTTTTTATGTTTTTTTTTTAAGATGGGTTTTTTTTTATGTTTTAATAACTTCTGATTTATTATTAAAATAATTCAATAATTCTATAATTGAAAAATTAAAAAACTATATTCTTTTCTGGAACTAAATAATAATATTACCTCCTCTTCTTCTTCCTTTTTTTTTTTTTTGTTTGCATGTTTTTTTTCTTTGTGAAGAGATAGGTGGAAATTGGGAAAACAATATAGGCAGTGTCTTCATGCGAGGCAGATACATCTATTTGCTAGTGTATAAAAAGCATGAATACATTGAAAAATATATTAGATAATTATTAGTATGCAATTAGGAATTGAAATTTCCATTTACAGAAGTATCAAGCTTTACCTTCCTTTATATTGAACTTTTTACAAGTTCTACCAAAAACATTACCACATCAGAAGAATCTTTCCTTCATTCCACTCCATTTGTCCAGGAAAAATCTCATTACCATTTTTCCTTGCCAGATTCATTTCAGGGTTTAAGGGTCGGTTTACAACTATATCCTGGGGCGTAACCCTACATTTCCATATGCCACTGCAAGTAAGTTTAAATAGGTCAAGCCAAAACACAGATATTGCACTTTACTAACTAGAAGAATCCTTTTTCTAGTTATTAAGAGTATTTTTCTCCGTTTTAAATAGTTCGATAGGAAGGACTAATTCACTTTTTCAGGCTCTGAGTTAATGATTATTTATTTAAAGTTCTCCTTCAATAATGTTTATTTTGCAACTCGGTTTTATAGATTTTTGGAATCTAATACTTGTTAAGTTGGTTAAATCTTAAATTTTATAATTAATTGAAATGTTAAAGAATAGATTTTTAAGCTTTTAATAATAGAAGAAAAGTCCAAATGGGAAAAAATTAAAAAAGCAAAAAATAATAAAAACGAAAGTATAATCTTACCTTATAACTTCTAACCACAAGTATTCAATGCGGTAAAAAGTTAAGTGGATCTTCCTTCAACTTTTTTCTCCTCTGTTATACATATAGGATGACGAAGGATGACCAAATAAGAAAAGCTGTGAGAATATTATATTCTCCAAAAGCCTTTCTTTTCCTTTTTCTACCTTCTCATGCATTTTTGGATCATCAAATTTTACAGGATGGAAGGATTGTATATGGCGGGAAGTACCTACAAAAAAAAAAAGTATATAAACATATTGAAATTTAAAAAAAGAAAAAAAAGAAAGAAGATATTACAAAATATGTAGTTTTTGGTAAAAACTATAAGATAGAATAGTCAAATGTACGAGGAAAGAGAATAAAATGTAACCTAATCTCAGAGATAATCAATGATTGTATTAAGTAAATAATATTTTGCATTACAAAGCATATGTTGATTAATCCAAACCAGTTAAGATTCCCATCCAGAGAGAGTTTAAAAATATAATATTTTTATTTAATTAAAATTGAAGTCAAATAGTAAAACTATTATGCAAGTTCAACATATACAAGACTCAGGGCATTGTTGTATAATCCAAATTCAAACAAACCAATTAATATAATAGTTTAATCTTATATATTAAAAAGCTACCAATTATTGGGATTTCAAAATATTGCGTTTTTACTATGCTTAATAGTGTTTATTCTAATAAAAGACTTTTCTTTAACTAAGTACACTACTATATATAACATAGTGACTTTTAAAACATCAAAATAACTTGTAGATCAGATATATTAGTTGGTCCTTGTTCAATTATATAAGGAAAATAGGAGTGTTTTGAGTCGAGCTATCTCGATTATAAATGGTTTTCAATTGATTTGGGTGAGTCTCAGGGGATTAGCTACTCCTCTATTATTGTGCCCAGTTCGGGTTCTATTTTACTGATCAGACCTCCTAACGAATAAAAAAAAAGCTCATTTCAAAATACTAAGGAGTATTTTTTTGGAGAAAAGAATAGGAAGCATTGATTCATATAGAAAATATGAGTTAATTAATTAATTATGTGATTTTTTTCTTGTTCCACACATAATACATATTTATGCCTAATGCTTCCCCTACAAGGGTGGGTTAGAAATTAAAAATCATTTAATTGAAATATTAAATTTACTTTAAATAATCCATTTAATTAAAAATATTAAATTAGTTCTAAATATTAATATATCAAATTATTTGCTAGGAGTTCTTATTTAAAAAATTTTTATAAAAATTATTTCAAATTTTTTTCCAACTCATATTGCTTGCATTAGATTTTAACATGATCAAAAGCGAATATATAAAAATAAACCAATTCATTACGACCGAATTCAACCAATTTGGAACTAAAACTCGTCTATTATTGTTGTATTGATCATTTTTCAATTGGTTTTAATATTTAAATTGATATTGTATTATATATAAACAATGGAGTACTTCAGTTTTTTTTTTTAATTTCTTTTTAGTATTATCTAAAAGTACTAGGATTTTATCTTTTTAACCCAGTGAATTTATGAGAAAAACACTTAATTGTGAGTTATTTATGGTGAGCGCACCTAGTAGAAGCCAAGCATTTAATCACTTTGTTTACCCTTATTATTACTATTGGTTACTATGAGTTATAAATACACAATGAAGGAATACGTGCTGCAGCGGTGTCGAACACAATACATGAGATTTATCTCCGTGCGAGCGACTGATCCTGTCTCGGAGCGGATATGTAGCCTATATGTCCACAAAAGCCCTGCTCGTACCTCATCGAGGGAAGCTATAAGAGAGAACACATCCCTTTTTTGAATTTACAGTTCTAGTGGATAGAATTGGAAAACTGGGAAGTGTCAACTAATACCAGAACCAGACCAGAAATTTTCGAACTGAAATCAGTCTTGAGAATACCAAGTTTTTGAGCGGATTCGTAAGATTAAGATTGTCTCTTAAATTTTCTTTAGACCAAATTGATCTGAGACTGCTAATGAAAACCAATTTGTTTTTATTAAAATAATTTTTTCAAAAAAATGATTGCGGGAGGTTGGAAAAGATCCTAACTTTGAACCGTTGACCAGTGACCAACATCGTAAATAATTGAATTTGCAGACGGGAAATTGAACTTTAATTTCTGATTTATTCCTCTAAACCCTAAGTCGGACAACTCATCGAAACTAAACAACCCATCAAATTCAAATCCGGTCAGATCCAGCATCAAATTCATGAATTTCATACACCATCTTGAATAATGTTCAAGAAATATTGATTGTTTTATTTAGTTGCATATGCATTTTAGCATTTATTGATAAAAATGTTATTTTAAAAATACTGGGTCCGCCATGCATATAGGGACACCTCCCGGAAAGCGCCGCGTGGCCACGGATTTCGGAACCGGCCTCAGGTTCCGGTTCCAAAAAACAATTTGAAACCGAAACCGAGATTAAAAAATTTTCAGTTCCAGTTCGGTTATGGTTTGGAAACCGAACAGTTTTCGGGTTCCGGTTTTACAGTGTCAAAACTAACGGTCCGTGATCGGTTTTCTAGCAAATCGCATTAATTTTAAATTTTAAAGACCCGGGTTTCAAAATCTAATAAATTTGTTGAAAGTTATTTTGTAAAAAAAAAACACCTAAAAAATTAAAAAAAATGGTTCAATTAAATTTATTTTTTTAAAGACATTGAAACTTAATTTGTTTTTAAAAAGAATTTCTGTCAACTGATTTATTTTTTTGTTAAAAAAATTTGATTAGATTTCACAACAAATTTTTTTAAAAAAAAAAAAAAAAAACAAAACTGACAGTTCTAACGGCTAGAACCAGTGTTCTAGCCGGCCGAAAGAACTGGCGGTTCCAATCGATTCCGACTGGTGGTTCTTGTGGGAAGCCGGTTTGCGGTTCCCACATAAATCTGGAACTCGGAACCGAAACTTGAATCTCCGGTTTCGTTCCGGGTTCGGATCGGATTCTGTATTCCCACCGAATCGAACTAACTTGGGTTCGCGTGGTTCACCCGAACACCGATATATATTGGCACCCTTTACATGCAGCGTACTTAGATTCCTTTAATATATCTGATTTTCACCTATATTAAAAATTAATAGTTAATCGTAGAATTAAATCATATTTTTAATTTAGCTAATATTTCAAAATTATTCCCTTCTATAAATTAAATGATATTATAAAATTAAAAATTATAGATTTGCATTAAATAGGGTATATTTAAGAAATTATATAATAAATGATTTGTTTTATAAAAGAAATAGAACTATATTTTTGCAGACAGACCAAAAAAGAAAAGTGAGTCTATATATATAGGACAGAAGGAGTACTAAATGTGAGAAATTATTAAAAAAAAAATAAGTTATTTTTAAAAAAAAAATTGGCATTTCTTATAATAAAAAGTCAACCTAATTAAACAAACTCTTTAAACTGTCATTTGCTCATTGCTGGTAATTAAAAATTGATGTGGTTTTCAGAAAAGTAAGGTGTTTGGAACACTAATTCAAGGTTGGTTCCTCATAACCTAGCAACAACTTTTTTAGCGATTTTAAACGGGGTCAAAACGCTAAAGCACTATCTTTTATAGTTTGGTAACATAGAGTTTGAATTAATTTTTGAGATACTAATGTAGCGTTTACGTTTTATAGAAAGTTAACTCATTCTTACACGTTGAGTTTTTAAGGTTTCATGAAAAACCTACTCAAAAAAAAAGCTACACAAGTTAGCTGCTACTAAAACAATGTTAACAGCTATAAAAAACAGCTAATTTTGCTAAACAGACTCTAACCCGTATAGGATGAATAATAAATAATTTAAATTAAGTAATTAAAAACAATGAATAGTTTCATTGGTGTGGGGGTATTTAAAATTATCTCCAAAATCATTTTCAACCTAACATTGTAAAGTGGGTTAAAAATTGATATGTCATGAAGTTGTAGATCAAGATTAGGCGATTTATATATGGGAAAGGCCAAAAACTATGCCACCCAAACGAGCAGGTTGCAATGAATGTGAGCAGACTTTACACAGGACGGACCTTAATTGCAAAATTTCTTTTAAGTGAGAGCATATGCGCAAATTAAAAAAGACAACGTCAAAAACCAAAAAATGAAATAGCATGCTATTGTATAGTTCAATTCCAAAGGTACCAAAATCAAAAGTCATTTTTAAACTATAAAAATTGCTGAGTTTAAGAATATTATAGCCAGCCAAATTTAATAATAAAAAAAATACTTAATCAAGTGTAATTATATAGAGTTTAGAGAGAGAGAAAGAGGGAGAGAGAGAGAGCGAAAACTAACATCATTGACGATGAATGCACCAGTATAGCAGGAGAGAAAGAATTGCAGAGGTCCACAATAGTTTCACCAGTATGTCTTGAATTGACAACTTGAAAGAGTAACACCCATTTATTTTCTGGTAAGGAATTCATTCCCATTTTAATGCATCTGAATTTCCACTCCCAAGAACAGAAAAGATAAACTGAGCCAATTTTATAAACCCAAAACAATCAGTGAACAACCAAAATTGGAGGAATGCTAGGGCTGGGGAAAAAAAAACAAAAAGTTGAGATATCCAATTTTTCTTGCCACTGTATGTCAACAGGTAATTGGAGTACTCATTCTCTTCTTCAACTTTTTTTCCCAAGAACCAACAAAAAAATCTCAAGCAAGGAAGGAAATAGAGTGTTCCCAAGAAGGACCTGGGGGATTAGCATTAGAAGAAGACCTTGAATTCCTTGCTGAACACACCACTGTTTTCATTTGCGCTGCTGGTACGAAAACCACAACTATGCAGAAAAGTTGAAAACTACGGTAAAGAAAGAAAATGTTACAATATTTAAGCCCTTATGGAATCAAGAACATTTCTTTGCACTTGAAACAAAGGCTACATAAAGTAAAACTAATAATATCCTAGAAAATGAATAGTAAAAGATAACCCAAAACTACAAACCCAAAAAAACCTAGTCTGACCTTTGTATTTTAACAACTTATTATTCTAAAGAAAATTCTTACTTCATATTTGAACGTTCGGGAACCTATTGAAGATTATGTTGGTGGAGTTTCAGGGTTGTGTTACCATACCCATTTCTTGATCATCCCCAACTCTACAAATTTTTGGACAATTAAGCTTATAACTACCCCACCATTTTTCCTTGGGTGTTTGGTTCGAAATTTCTTAAATTGAAGAACCCAAATTCATAGAAGTTGAAAACTTTCTACCACCTATAAACATTCAAAATAGTTAAAACAGAGTCTGGGGAATGGGAAAACCCTCCATTTCGGACAGTAGACATGCTTGAAACTGTAGTTGCAGAAACAGAAGGAAGAACAAATCCAAAATTCTGGAAAATAAGTTTTTGGCTTAAAAACCTTAGAACCCCAAAACCCAGAAAAGAAACAGACACAAATAAACCATAAGTTCAATCCAAAAATGACTCCCTCTGTGACAAAACATGAACCTAAAGGGTAGAGTATGCCATTAAAACATTACAAAACTACAAAGAGCGTAAAAATTTTTTGCCAAAACAACATGGCCAAAGTTAACCATCTTCATCTTGAAAAAGAAGTTATTTGCTTGCATGAAGAGCTGGGTGTTTGGATAGTATATAGGGGACTTTCATCATAACTATTAAAAACGATACCATCTGCACCAACTATTAGATAGTGATTTCATATTCAACAATAACTTTTAAAAAAAAAAAAAAAAAAAAAATAAAAAAAAAAAAAAAAAAGGGAAAGAAAAACAAAGAAGGTGGTGTTATCTATACCCCCAAATCAATTAATGCAAGAAAACCAATTAAGTGAAAAATTATTAAAAACAGAAGGAAACTTTAGGGGAACTTTGAACACGGTCGGTTTGATTATATTTAGCTTAGTATATCGTATAGGGTGGGCACTACTTCCATAATTAAATTCAGCCGCAGGCTTATATGATACTTCATTAATATATAGTATAGTAAGATGTAATTCTAGTGGAATCAAAAAATAACTCTTTTAGATTTAACCATATCTCCATTAAACAACCTTCTATCTATCTATAATGCTATCATCAAAATCCTCTATTTATAATCTCGTATAATCGATTCCATATTTATGTTTTTTGAAAAAAAAAACATGATAAAGACGTAGATAATAACAGTTATGATTAATTAGACAAATTACATATTATTCTAATTACTATCTTCATCAAAAAAAGATAGCTTCACTTTTTTTTTCCACATACATGAGTAAATGGAAGGTTATTCTAGTAGTGTAAAATTTTGCTTATTATAACTTTCTTTATTATAGCCCTTGCAAAATAACATACGCGTTAGTTATTATTATTAAATAAACAAAAACCATGTTAATAATATAAATGAAAATTATAAAATTGCAAGTAACAATAACATCGAAGACTTTTTAAAACATTTCAAGAGGAAAAAAACAGAAACTAAAATTATTTATTAAATAATGTAAACAAATTGGAAGAAGAATTAGTGATGATCATTAAAAATAAGATAAAATTTAATAAAGACATAACAGATAATTTACAATATTAAATACTCCACTCTATTATTTTATATATAAAGACAAACTTTCATTTTTTGCGGTGTTTTTTTCTTTATATGGCAAACTTGTCTTTTTTTGATTAATATTTGAAAAAACCAATTTGAAATCCTCACTATTACCCTTGTGCTTAATTTCTTTGTGAAATTTATCAAGGTAATGCAGACGAAAATATAAATGCAGCATTTAAATATGAATAAAATTTAATGATTAAGAGTTGTTATTCTTTAAAATTTTACTTTGGAAAAATAAATAAGTCTAATTAAGAAAAAATTCGTGCACGATGGAGATTGAATTTGAGTTTTAATAATTGGGACAAATTTAGATATGGAGCACCAGTTTTAATAGTTTTGGTGATCTACAATTTGGGCATTTTTTGTGAAGCTACTTCATAGTTAAATTTTTTTTATGTACTCCAAGGGTCTGTTGAAGATTATTTGAGCATGAGAATAATCTTTTTTTTTAAAGCAACTTTATATAAAAGAGAAACAATAATAAGTTTCCCTCAAAAGCTTAAGCATTAAATTTTTTTTTTTCTCTGCACCTCGTTTGATTTTCGGTCCAATTTTTTTATCACTTGCGCATATTTTATACGGATATATTTTGTATTTGTTGCAAAATTTGTGAGCAGTCGGTTTATTAAATTCGGGTGTCCAATAGTTTATAGATTTAGGTCCAATTTTTTTAAGAAGGCCAAGTATTTATTCAAAAATTCTCAACTAAGGATGCGTAATTTGAGTTTCAAGAAATCTTTAAAGTTTTTAGTCCCTAATCATATTGGTCCAATTAGTTTTATAAATTCAGTCCTAATTTTTTTAGGAAGCCAACGTATTTACCAAAATTCAACTTAAGGATGCAGAATTGAGTTTCAGAAACATTTTAATATTTATTCGCCTAATTCAAAGCTTCTTATAATTTTTTTTAGAAGACAATTGCATGTTATTGAAAAAAATATTATTAAAGGTGATTTTACATTTTAGAAGAAGAGTTTAATATTTATAAATACTAGGAGTATATTATTAGAAAAAAAAAGAAAAATAGTTTAGTTAAACTAAATTTTTTAATCGTGGTGTGAAACTATGCATTGTGTCCTATATAAAAGATGAAGGAAGTATTAATGTAAAAAAAAATAACATGAACTCTGTTGTATATATCCTCATGTGAATGAACTCAGAACAAAATTAGAAACATCAACTATTCTTTTTTGGATAGAAGAACAGATATAATTTCAAAAAAAAAAGCAATGTACAAGAGCTCGCACTTGCACTGCCTCCATTAATGGTGGTGGATCCGCCTATATAGCGTGTGATAAGTGATATGGATTACTAGGCGAAGAGAAGTTTGCAAAATCACGTTAAGGATGTACTATTGGTTATATAACGGGATGCTCCTATAATTATTCCAATTTTGTATGGGCCAACCCTATGGCTTATGGCTTTAACGAGATGTCATTACAACATACCACACCTTAAAAAGCTAGCTGCTTTTTTTTTTAGTTAATATTTTGGTATAAATATAATTTAATTAAAATTCTTAAAATTATATTCCCTCCGGTGTTCATTTTATTTACCATGGGTTTTGACAAAATACACATATTAAGAATTTAGTCAATTAAAAGTGTAATTTGTCCTTTTTATCCTTAATAACTTATTAAGATATTTAATAAAAAACTCTTCATTTAATAAAAATTGATAAAAATTTATTATGAGAAAATAATTTAAGACTTTCTATAATACCAAATTTATAACTTCTGCAAATATTTTGGGACATTCCAAAAAAAATAATAAAATAAAACAAAATGAGATAAGAGAGTATTTAAATAATACTTTAAATCTCTATACATTTTTTGAGAAAATGTCTATTAACTTATTTACTTTGTCTCATTATCGGATCCTCCTAGGCCAAAATGGATGGCTGTTTTATTGTACGATCAAAAAGAAACTAAGAGATATTATGTTATTTTTGAAATGTAGAGCGGATTAAAATATTTGCTGACATAATTAGAAACTCAATTAATTATTTTTATTCCTTAAATTTTAGACCATTTGGAATTTAATTTATATGAACAATTCTTATCTAACACTCCCCCTGTTCAAATAGTAATTTGGGTAAATAGGCAACGTAAATTCCAATACCACAAAATATCAGAAAGAGCAACGTTTAAAATTTACAATATTGGAGGTGTCGGAATTCTATTACTTTTAAAACACCATACGTTGTATAAAATTTCTAATACCAACTTTACCTTTTTATCTCTTACGCTTGCCTTCACACACCAGTGACCAAACTATTAAATTTTTATTAGCTTATCTTCATAAGGGCTAAAACATGAGAGTCCTTTGGGTCATTTTAGGCTTGTTTAGGCATGAAAGGCTGTCCCATATTAAAGTTCATAGCACGTGTACTATGAATCGTATTCAAAAAATATATTTCCAGTTGTGCAATATATAAAATTTTGTTTAAAAAAAAGGATTAAAGATATAAATAAATTAAACTTTTATGAATTAATTTAGATAGTATATATATAGTATTATTATGAGAAAATTTCAAAAAATAAAGTGATCAATTGGACCCTCTTTTTATTTAGGTGGATCGCACTTATCGTTTTATATTAAAATATATGCCTTTGAATTAAAATTGGAGTTGCAAGATTTTATATGTTGGGAGGGTATAGGAATCCATAATTTTTGGACATTGTTTGCGATGGATTTTCATAATTATTCTATGCATCAAAAAGAATATTAAGCAAAAACGCAATCAAGTTGCAAATTAAAATGACATTGTCCTTTGGATGTGGCCTCGGAGATAATCAAACAAACTATCAACCACATGGTATCTCCACTAATTGTGCATAAATAAAATTTGCAAAACGTTTTCTAAGTTAATGCCTTTTTCAGTACTAAAACTTCATTTCCAACCTTTTTTTCCTAAGACTCTCACTATTTAATCGTCAGTTGACTTTACATATCTTCTCTCGGTCGATTTTTTTTTTTTTCTTGTTGACTAAAATTTTCATCAAGGATGTATCTAGATTTGATAGAATATTTTCAAGTCTTACTAAACGAAAGAAAAAAGATAAAGTACCGTTACTTTGAAATCTTTTATTTAAAAGTGTCTTCTTCTACTCCTTATATTTAGCTTACCCAAAAAAAACGCTTAAAAATATGGATAATCAAAAATTGAAAATCTTAAAACACCATTTCTGTCATATCTATGTGTTAATACATAGACCGCGCTATGATTTTAGATTCTCACTTCCAAAGGCCTACTCCTGATTGAGATTTGACTTCAAAGGTTGCGGAATTAATTAATACCCTAAATTTTAGTTTTCCTTCTTTTCCTATTTCGCTCAATTTTTTTTTCATTACTTTCTTTGGATGTGTAGTCTACCACCATTTCTTCATGAAATAATTTTATTTACTTGCTTTCATCAACATATAAATTGGATAAATATGTATATTCTTGTCATATATTTTAAATTATTCTCATGATCAAAAATATTTTAATAAGAACTATGATCTAATAATATTGGTTAAATATTTATTTATCTGAACCAAAAATATATATATATATATCATACATTTCACCTATCCTCTCTCTCACCTCTCTCTACAACTCACGTTCTAAACTAATAGACTGTGTATAAAATAATCTCCATTATACTCTCTCTCTCTCCTCTTCCTATATAATTTGTTTTTTCAAAAAAAAAGTAAGATCTCTCTCTCTCACATATAATAATAATAAAACTCAAATATGGGACGCTGGACTACCTTACGGCGCATTGTGGACACGTTGTTGCTCAATATAAATAAATAGATATCATAGAATCTAAAGTTGGACACATTTAATTGGTCTTAGTCTAATAGTGCCATTGTTTTAATAAAACTTAATGGGTTTTAGCACAGGCACCATTTGCGCACTAGTAGGTATTAAAAAATAAAATAATTTTTTATAATATTACGTTAAAATAAATAAAATGATTCGGCCACATGCATTATAAATATTCCGACTCCCGAATCTCTGTTCTAGATATTCAAATTAGAACTATTAGTAGCGTCGAACCGTTTAAAGAATTACCTTTAACTTAATGAGTGTGTTCCAGAACACTAGATATCGGTAAATTTCCGTTTTTACATGAAAATACTTTTTATTATTTTTTTAAAAATTAATAAAATAAGTAAAAAATTAATAAAATTATTTTTTGATTTAATGAAAAAATTAACTATAAATGTTAAATTATAAATATATTAATAGCTCTTCTAGAAAATTAATTATTTTAAAATATTTTTGGTCAATATTACATAATACGGGTCTCCCGAGTCTTCTTGAACACGACCTGACCGAATACGAGTAGTTAGAAATACATCTGTGAACCCGTTCCCACAAACCTGTTTATCACTAGTCCAAATCCGTCAGATAGCCTGATTAGGGGTACCGCCGGGTCAAATAAAATTGTCATCTCTAATTAAAAATGATGTGCATTCTAAGTATTGTATTCGAACCCTCTCTACTAAACAATAAGAAAATCATCAACTATGCCGTATACCTCCGCTCACTGTACTACAAAAATTTCACACACTAACTATTAATGAATTTTTCAATAGTGCATAATTAATTCTTGAAAAATTGTAACAAATTATATTGAAATAAAATTTTTTATTTTTATGTTTCTATGCATTAGTTATTAAATATTGTATATTTAATTTAAAATATTAGATATATTATAATTTAGTGGTAATGTCCTAGCATGTGCAAGTGTTTTACTTATTTAAAAATTATTCGTATCATGTACATTCTCAAATTTCGTGTCCTGTATTCTTACAATCCTACGTCCTAGTAATGAGGACTTACCCTATTACACTAGATAATTCAACCAAAGGTGTTTTTTTAATTATGATAAAAAAATAAAAGTGTTTATTTTTTATCAATTTTTTTTTTATACCATTGGAAATTAAGAAATTAAGTTTTTTTTTATTTTATAATTTATTTACTCAAATGACTGTGTTTTATTTAGTTTGAAATATTAATGTATTCACTTATTTAGCTTTGTAGATCTTATGTTCTAGCGTGTGAATATTTTATTTATATATACGTATCTGACGATTCTAATATATTTTTTAAATTTATTTATTTAATAGAAATATATTGTTTATTCACACCTTTTTTAAGGTGTGATTACTTGATTTAATTATTTTTGTAATAAAAAATAATTTTAAGTTAAATACGTAAGCGTGTAGATTACTTATTAATTATTTTGTAATAAAAAATAAATTTATATTAATATATTAATGCTAGAGATGATCTTTTTTATAGATATTATTTTGATAAACACATTATCTAAAAACATAAAACAATTTATCATCTTACAATTGTATTTTATCTATTTAAAATTATACCAACTCTCATTACACGTGGCAATTTTAGATACTTATATTTAGCTGTCATCTAGAGTAGACTTCCCTGCTTTTATAGGTTATATAGATATGAAGATCCATGTTTTCTAACCTAAGTTCTCTTTTTCCTTAACACCATTAGCTTCTCCCACATCACGGCTTTTAAAAATCTTGAAATTTTTCTGCGGCCTTTACTCGTTCTTGTTTCATCAAATTGATAAAATTTTTGTGATTGAAATAATTAATATTCCAGATTCTCCACATAGTGAAAAATTCAATCAAATCACTCTTAATTGGCATGTTTTTACATATATATATATATATAATGAAATTAAATATAATATAAATTATAACTAATTATAAAAAAATATAATCATTAACTTGATTCTAGAAATTCAATTGTATTGACAGAGCATTACACTTAAATAATTAAACTTATAATTATTAAGGGTATGTCCTGTAAAATTAGTTGTTTTGGTAGTTGTTAGCTGTTTTAGTAGCATTTAACTGTTAATTATTTTAGTAGCTTTTCATAAAATGCAACGGTTAGTTGTTTTAGTAGTTTTTCATAAAATACTAGAAGTTAAACATCACATATGTTATAAAAAATATTACTTTAACCTCTAAAAACTAATTCAAATGCTATATTATATAACACTATTTAAAATAGCATTTCGCGTTTTGATCAATCAAAACGTTAAAAGCTGTCATGAAACACAGCCTAAATACAACAAATATTAAAAAATTAAACCGGTCGAAATTGACTCTATAATTGCTGAAGAACTAGCTAATATGATTTAATGTATAAAAATAAAAAAGCATGTTAGCTAAGGAAGAATATTGGAAAACCTAAAACTATTAGTTAGTTGTTGACTGTAATCTAATAAAAAAACAAATATAAATTCAACTATATATTAAAACAATCCTCGTAAGAGCTATTACACATAATTGATTCCACGTACTCTCCATCTATTAATTTTCTTTTATGATTAAGAGTAAATTCTAAGTATTAAATAGCAGCAAATGGGCCGGTGCATTATTGCAGTGAGACTGTCCGATATATAATTGAGAAAAAATATAAATAACTGCAATAATATGAGAAATTTCAAACATGTTTAATAATTAAATAAATTAGAAATGAGAATATATTAATAAAGAAAGCAAATGGTACTAGGATCCTAAGTACAAATTATGGTACAACCTAATAAATAAATTGAAGAAATTATAGTAATCCAAATAATACAAGTGTAGGGACAGTGTACTCGTCATTTTTAACATACAATTTTATGAATTATTGGTGTATTATATCATTTATGAGTTCATTTGCGTTTGCGATGATGGCTAGCAAGTACCATAATTCAATTACTTAATTTAATTAAAAGGATTGGATTATTTAATAATTGGAATAATTCCTCGTTTCCTTCTTCAGCACCCACTGTGTTATGGAATAGGGATTCTTACTCCTCTGAATCCTATTACATAATTTAGCTTTTTAAAAAATATTTTATATGCCTTTGTATTATTCTCTCTATCGATCTATTTTATTATTATTATTATTATTATTATTAAGGTCTTTTTACCAACATTTCATATTCCATCCATTATTGTATTCCATACTTCATATTAAACAATAGCCTAAAAACTGAGATTATATAAATTAAGAAGCTTTTAAAAAATTATCATAATATTGCTAAGTTATATGAACACTTGAGAGCACTTTTGAAAATTTTATAAGATTTTTAAATAAATTCATAAATTTTTTTAAAATATTATATTAAATAATATAGTTAAAAATTTAAAATTAAAAAAATTAAAAAATGAATTATGGTTACAAATTTGAAGAGAAAAACAATGGATTGCACGTAAAATTGAGTAAGAGATAATTCATTATCTCGTTATTGGATATGGAGTGGACGAGTGAAGATTTTTAGATATGTGTTCCCATGCACGTGATAATCATATGCTTTGATCCTGCAATGAGAATTAGGTTCAATTGCTCACTTTTGCTCGCAACTTGAAATCTTAAAAATACCTTTTGACATTAAAAAAAAAAATTCTGAAAGAGTTTAATCTTACGTATCAAAACATAATTTAGTAGTACCGTACACATATGATCTAGCAATAATTCAAATTTGAATTTCCTCTTTTTTAATATTTAGAAAAATTGAAAGATCTCAATGTGAAATGAAATCTATAGTTGCAATAACCCAAACAATTTGTAAATTAAGTTTACTTATATTAAAAAGATTGGATAAATTAATAAAAATATCAACTAGACTGCATTGATTACACTTTTACGGTTTTACCGTTACAATGGATCTAATATGGGGTAATAATCCATGAAATTATAATGACTATTTTCCAACAATCTAATACGAATTTAAGGAAAAGCATTTGTTCCCAACTTTTGGATATAAGAGTAATCTCATTTTAAGGACTTGTAACTACCCCTCTTTATGGCCATGGCTGTATTGAATAACAACTTTTTAAATAATTTTTAACATTTTGACTGGTAAAAATGTTAAATGTTATTTTTTATAGTATTTCAGTAGCTAGTATAGTATTCATTAAATATTATTTTTTATAGTATTCGCTAAACGTTTGAATTGGCTTTTAAAATTTAAGATATCGTTTTATAGAATATTAACTCATATAATGTTTAATTTTTAACGTTTTATGAAAAGTTATTTAAACAGTTTAGCTAACAACTAAACCTTATTAAAAAGTTAACAGCTACCAAAACCATCCATTTTACTGAACAGACCCTATGTATTTTTTTCATAGATCCAATTCCTGATTGTACATTTAATTAAGTTATGTCTTATCGTTTGAGCATTTTTTTAGTTTAATTGAACAAAACTTATTATAAGATTTTAATTTTTTGCAGTTGTGAGGAGAAATTTATAGGAGTGTATTGAATTAAGAATATTGTAGATTTTAAAATTCCAATGGTATTCAACCTAGATTTTTTTAGAGTTTATTAAAATTTTTTGTGGTATTAAATTCAGACTCTTATAAAATCAATAAAAATCTGATGGTATTTAATTATAACTTTTTAAAAGTCCATATAAATTTGATGGTATTTAAAAAATTGCTGATTTGGAAGGATTTTATAAAAGTATTAATTTCATTGGATTTTAGAGTGCTACGTATGAATAAAAGAGTCATTCATAAATTCATCCTTTAACCTAAAGATTTTAAAAATCTTTTAAAATTTATCAAAGTTTTAATCCACCCTTTAACAGAGATGTAAGCAGGCGGGTACCTACAAATTTTAAACTAAATATATAGGCATCCGATTTAAAATTTTACTACTCATATCCGTTCTAAACCCGTTTAAATACCAATTTAAGTATCCGTATTCGAATCAGTTTAAATTTTTACTACTCGTATTTATCCAAAATCCGTTTAAAATATCTCTTAAATGAATAAGATACCCGCGAATCTTATCTCAATTCGAACTTATTTAAAAGTACATTTTTTACTAATAATGGACATGGTACCCGTGGTTACCCATTACCGAACCTATTTAATACAGCGGTTAACAGGTAGCAGGTATCCAAAAATCTATATTCATACCCTACTTGTATCCATTACGGATAATAATTTCACTGCACATATCAATTACAAGTAGTAATGTTACTATTTGTATCCGTTTCAAACCCATTTATAAATATCTATATCCTCTTTAAACGGATCGGAGCAAAGCAGGTACCTTAAAATACCCGTACAACTTCCATCTCTATCCCTTAAATTGTAAAACAATGTATTAATTATCGGATTAGTTTCGAATTAATTCATGCGCCGGACTGCCAAGCTCCGTGAGCCGCAAGCGGCGAGCCGTGCATTGGGCCTATGTCAATATGCGCCACCTTCTTGTGTGAGCTCTGGCAGCTGACGCAGGTCCTGACTAGCGATGGTCACTGGTTTTCGATTTCAAATTTATATTTATTTAAATCTGTAATATTTCGATAAGACGGTTACCGTTCAGTCAAGGGACGAGAAGCCTGTAGTCTTTCGACAACATCGCTATTATTCGAGGAGCACATGATGGCCGCCGGCGACGCTGGCCGTTGCAAGTCTTTCACCATCATCGGCAGTCCAGTTTTAATATAGAAAAAAAAATGATTTTAGGGAAGATAACACATTTTACTTTTTAGTCCCTCATTGTTTTTCGATTTTTTAATTAGGATCAACAATATTTTAATTTGTTTAATTAGGTCTTGGAATTAATTTTGATTGGATATATAAAAATCATTATAATTTCATCAAAGTCAATCAAAATCTATAAAAAAAGTTCTATCAATTCCATAAAACTTTATGTAGAATTTTAGTAGAATCTGTAAAAATCTTAGAAAATCCTTCAATTTCGTCACACTCAACGATTCTTTTAAAATCTAACACAATTCTAATTCAATATACCCTTAATAATTATATATTGCAAAGGTCGAGTTGAACAAAAATTATAATGAATATAGTCTAAATGCAATTCCCCTCATCAACTTGGGCCGAAAGGGCCTAACAACAGGCCGGACCATGCCTAGTGCAACGCTTAAGAGGCCAGAAGCAAGCTACTAAAATGGACTCTTCTCCTCTAAAGATCAATTTAATATCATGTTATTAAACTGATAAGAACAGATACCACATTCTGATCCTTCTTGTCAATTCAATATGAAAAATTAATTAATTTAGTTTAATCAGTTTCTTTAATTAATTAATTAATTAATATTTGAACCTTTGATGATAATATTTGTAATCGCATTTTAGTTCGGAAAATACTTGTCTAAATCGGGTTTATGACTAATCACACCAATGAAAAACAGAAGAATGAATTTTTGTTCTTCCTCCATTTATTGTTTCAGCTCTTGCTTTTGATTCTCAGTAATAATCAAGAAATAATTGGAGGGGAAACATAACTCTTTCCTATCAAATAATTACTAATTTACATTCTAAATATATCAAAAATTTATATTACCCCTATATAAAATTAATTTTACTTAATTTGTCACTCTTTTTGTGATTTTTTAAAACTAATAACTAAAAAAATTATATGTTTTTAGATAATTATATATATCCAAACATCTCAAAATATATTATTTACCTTAACCTTTCAAACTTAGTGTCAACTTTATTCATATAATCAAAATTTTACAATTGATGAAAGATTAATGTTTCTTTCTTAATTGAGAGATTGATGAAGAATTAACATAGGCTTAAGTTTGGAAGTGATTGAAAAAAAAATATAAATGTAATAAATCATATTTAATTAACTTTTTGACCAAAAATTAAAATTGTAACTAATTTAAAGAAAACTAGGATAAAAGAATAGTATAATTTAAAAGATTTGTATAAATTTATATTTTTTTTTATTATTATTAGGCTTTTTTCAAAATAAATTCTCTTTGAAATTGAATATAAATTTGAGAATTCCAAACTAAAATATGTCGAGCCATTTCAGTGGATGGTGACATGCATGATAATTATGTGCCAAGTCCAACTTTCTCAAGGGCCAAATTCAAAATGAAGCTATGCTTTTAAATAATGCATGTATAAAAAAGCAAGAAATTCTATAGATAAAACTAAGCAAGAAATTGGATGCTTTCCCAACATTAATAATAAATGAGTGCTAACAAAAGATTGCACCGATCTTCATTGGGATGAAGCGGTTGAAATTCCCTTTTTCATAATCGAAGTTTTAAATATGGAAATTGTCATATTAAGAGAGTCATCTCATATGTAGTTCTTGCTAGGAATGTAAATAAATCGAACCAGCTCGTTTAGTAAACAAGTCAAGCTTAAATTTAATTATATTCAATTCGAAAGCTTATCAAGTTTTGTCGAGCTTATATATACATATACACTATTTTTTTAGGTTTACTCGAATTCAAAGCCTCAAGATTCGAGTCGTCATATTCGAGTTTAAACTTCTTTTAGTTGAATTCGAGCTTTAAGTCTGCAGGTTTGAGTTGGGCTCACCTGTTTACACCTCTAGCTTCTATAATTTTCAAACTGGATCTAGTCAGAAATCCATTGAATTTTCAGATATAAGTGGTTATAGTCAAAAAGTAATAATGATTGTTCCATACTTTATGGACTACCTAAAATGGACTAATCTGCTTAAATTGTACCATTATAGAATATATCAGCTGTATGGATAATAGGAAAGCCAATCATATAAAAATTTAAGTCTCCAATAATTTAATAGAAAAGTTCAAATTTTTTCAAAAAAATTACAACTAATTCCAAATTTCAACATTAATTGCAATCATACTCATTTGTACAGAATTAATCTGAAATCGTGTAATTTATTATACTTTATCATTATTTCTTTTCAATCATTTATTACCAAACTCAATTTTATCATAATTTTTCTTTCTTTCTTTTTTGTTTTTATAACATCACATCAAAATGCAATTTAAACTTGTGTTTCTACTCTTGCGGATAACATCGTTTACCATCTCAACTACACTTTGTTAGTAATTTTGCTTGCAAAAAACTTAAAATAATAATTGTTGATGAAATAATAAAAAGAATTAATTTTTTCAAATTTTGAAATTTTAAAAATATTTTAATTTTTTGTAATTATACCTGAAAAAATGAGAATTTACATACTCTCACTTAAGTTTGTATTAAAGAAGCGAATGGGAAAATAGTGTAGAGGGAAAAATTCCAGAGAGCAAACTGCTACTGCTAAATTATTAAACGCAACATTTTGTAAAAGAGATTTTCGTTGCAAAGCAACTATTTAAGACTCCATTTTCCTATTGATAAAAATAAGTTTTTTCAAAAATAACCTCTATAAAATTACATTACCTTCTAAACTTATTTTACATTAATAAGTTACCTATTTTAATAGAAAACAAATTACCTTAAAAAGACTTTCCTATTGTAATAGGCAACGAGTTGCCATAAAACGACTTTGATGAGGTTAATGAAAGGGTTAGATGGATGAGTTTGGTCTGTCCTCATAATGGAATATTCATTTTAACGGCTGAATGAAATGATTGGAACTCAGTACTTCAAATCGAAGTTTCATCTGCTCCTTCCTTCTTCGGCCGGTTGCGATCAGGAAGGAGCCCAAAATCAGACGTTTTAGAAAATGACAAAAGCTTCCATATATAAATAATATATTATCGAAAAAGCCAAAATAGGCCGGCCAGAAAAATCAGAAAAACCATAAATTCAAACTAACTACCATAAAGGAAATCTGAAACTCAAAAGTACCTACCTTCTCAAGACAAAAACACCATAGACGTGAAAACAAAAGCACATAAATATAGAATCAAACTCATAAATATAAAATTTTAAATAAATTCCACAGGATTTTACGAAATAAGTTCGAGATTCATTAACCAAATAAGGCCTTAACAATGTATCAGCAGTTAGTTCGATACATTAAAGTGGGGGGAAAGAACTATGTGCTATACTCCAACTTATCGATACCATTATTGAATGTGTCACAAACAATCAGCACCGATTAAAACAACAGAACCATGTGTAATACCGACCAAAATTGCAGGCTTACCAGGCTGTCCAGCTTTTCTTTTCTTTTTTCTCCCCAACCTTTGTTTTTTTTTTTTTTTGGTGTTTAATCTTTTTCATCAGCTGGAATTATGTGTTTGCTAAAGGGATAACTGAACTTGCAACATAAGACTACAAATGTTGCAGATAGCTAATGAGGTTTTTGGCAGAAATCAATAAGTGAAATTAGAAAACTACTCTGTTCAATAACAACTGACCTTTAATCCCAAACCATTTAGCGAAACAAGCATGACAATTCTGTTCAAAAAAAAGGGTGAAAAACTACAATATGATATAGGAGAGAAGAAACAAACAAATCCTCAGGATGGATTTTTCTTTTGTCTTCCATAAGAAAAAGGAAAACCGTTGCATATTATGGTGGGAATCATACAAGAATCTGAATATACAGGAGAGGAATTTCAAGATACGTGTACCGCAAGCTAAGTTCCAACACAATACTTGGGTAACTTTACCCATATCATATCCATCTTTCACTGATCAACCATCAAAATATATTCAATCAAGAAATTGAAATCAAAAAACACTGCACAAAACACCCAAATCTGCAGCAGCAAGGAATACAGAAAAAGAATGCTAAAAATCAAGGCAATGTTATAAAATACTCTTGAGGCTCATATAGAATAGCAGCTTTGATTGGATATGGAAGTTTGAATAGCGGTTTTATACTTGTGTACTTGTAAGACATCTCCACTGCCTCATGCGGGGCCCTTTGTCCAGAAGCAATAGCAAACCAACATTGCTTGCCGAAAGTCCACACATATACCTGCATTTCAACATTGGACAATACCAAACATCAGATACACCAAAAAAAACTACAATTAGTAATTCCACAGACATAAAATTCTTCATCTTGTTTTTAAGGCCAATAAACTGATGCATCTAAAATCTCAATATTGTGCATCTCTCCCAGCCTCTCAGAAGATTATTTACAGTTTTGCTACTGCCAAATTATATGCAGTTCCTTTAAAAATACAAATAGCACTCAAGAATTATAGAGATTAGACCCTTTCCAAATTTTCTGGATTTTTCAACTATTGGTTCCTGTAATCCATCCATATCTACTGTTTATTTTTCTCCCTTTATTTCTCGCATCAAGAGTAGGTGCAAATGTATTTTCTCCTAGTTTTGAATATATCTTATCATCGTACAGAATAAACTGCCTATGTGATGGCATGAGTGTATTAATCGAAGAAACTAAATCATGTCAGTTATTTTATGTGTATATTAGTGAACTCACTTGCTTCGGCGAGCTCTCTTTCTCCAGAAAAGGAAGGACGCAATCCACTGAGCACACAAAATGGAAGGCAAGAAAGTTTAGAGATAATGCAAGAAACAATTGCAGCAGGGTGTTTATAAAATAGCTTCCATACTTCAACACTAAAGTTTATGATTCTTCCAGCAATGAAAGATAAGTTTGAGATACAACCCAGCAAAGCAGGAGTTGATTAAGTAATAAACTGTAGCTGAAAACCATGATATGGCTGAATGAAAAGAAAGATAAAAAGAAATGGAAAAGATAAGAACAATCTGATAAACACAATACACATAGCTAGATGAGAATTTGAAATAGCTATGGAGATCACCGAGTTGAAACAGAGTTCTAAAGATAACATAGAGAATCTTCATTCATATGCATAGTGTTCAAAATTACCTTAAAAACTGACATGAAAGAAAAGGTTCCAAGCAGGGTTGGCTTCTGTACAGTAATTCGTCTTTCTGGCGACATTTCCTTGCACAAATGTTGGGCTATTTCTTTCAACAGCACCATTTGTGCTTTATCAGTCCGCATTGAAATAATTGCCTGCCTCATAGATTCCCTGTCAGCCTCAAGCGCCTGAAGCCTTGTATAAAGCTTTTTGATTTCAGGATCATTATCATCAGGCCGATTCAATGCATCCCTTGGAGTGGAAATATAATCTTCGCAAATACCAACTCCAGGTTTTGGTTCTGCAACACCATTATATGGTACCCCATTATGGACAGAATCAATGGTATAAACTCTGTCACTCATGTCATCTCCAAAATCTGATGCATTATCCACCTTTCTCAAATTTGAGTAGTCATCTGATTGCGAAACATAATCCATCTTCTTGAAGCTATTGTTGAAATCCATCTTCTTAAAGCTATTGTTGAATTCCATCTTCTTAAAGCTATTGTTGAACTTGAAACTAGGAGATTCTGTGGCAAGATCTGGACCTGCTTCCCTTGGCATCCCCATGAATGAACTTGAACTATCCCCAGAAAGCATCCTATTATGTTTTGGCCGCCTGGGAGAGTGGCCAACTATCACCTTCTCTAGAATATTCTTCGCACCAGAAAATTCCCCATCTGGTTGACTGCTGCTAGAACTTTTCTCCATCTGATTGATTCTATATTCCAAATTCTTCAAATGGTCCCGACCACGAGGAGTCTCACCAAAAGCATATTTCTCAACGTCCACAATGTCATCCTCACCCTCCAAAGCACTCTGGTTCTCATTCAAATTGCATTTCAGGGGTGGGTAATCATATGGAAATTGAAACTGAAATTGGGCAGCATCCAAATTTTCTGTTATACTTGGATTACGGCTAATCCCACTTTTTTCACCCTTCTCCCCATCTGCCTCTGCCTCTGTAAGCCCAAAACTCATCATCCTATGCTTATAAGCCTGAACCTCACAAGTAAGTGATTGAATGGCCTGTTCTCTTTTATACAATAAATCCTCCAAAGCTAAAAGCTCCTGCTGGTCATGTGACATCTTCTCCTCTGCAAAACGCTTAAACTGCCGAGCTTCCATTTGTATCTCTGCCTTTTCCCTTTGCAACCTCAATATCATTGACATAGCCTCATTTGCTGCCGTGGAAGAGGCATTTCTCTCCTCTTCCAATTCAACATATAAATCCTGTATTGCTTTCTGTTGGCTACTAACTGTTTCACGTAGTGCAGCACATTCATTCTCAATTTGCACACGAGGATTTGAAAACAGATCAAATCCTGGTATAATGAGTCGTTTTCCCTCTTCAAACTCATCATATTTCCGTTTCACAGACCTGAACCAATTGCCTGAGGAGGAAGAGGTTACCAACGAACAAGTACACCCACAATTACAACATTTCACCGAGTCCCTTGACCGTGATGGCGAAGACGTAGGTGAGGATACTCCCAAATCCATAAAGCAATAACATCCAAATTCAAGGTGATTGAAGATCAATTCACAATACTCTCACTATATTAAACATGAAAAGAATAATAAACAATCTAAATGTAAGTGTAAGCTGATACGTCTTATCTTTGGAACTCTCTACGTTGATTTTATAGATCTTTGACAATTAGTTTCCTCCCTCGATTCCAATTACCAGCTAATTTTCCTCTGAGATCAGTTAATCACATGCAAAACACCTAAGGAAGAAAGAAAAAGTAGGAAATTAAACCCTAAACCAAAACAAATACCTTTAAAAAACATTCGCTTTGCGTTAATGTATAAATGTTTCCAGCTGAAAGCTTTCACGAGGAAATATATAATTGCATCTCAACAACTAAAAAGCAATAATTTTTTCACCAAGGCGCATTTATAACAAGAATAACGGAAAAGTTGAGCTTCGAGGTGGGGGGTGGGGGCGAATTCTTCCGAGAAAATCTCTCCAACAAGATTTCCATTCAAAAAAACAAAATCACCGGAGACATTGAGAAAGAGAGAGAGAGAGAGAGAGAGAGAGAGAGAGAGACCTGTGAAAAGCCTGATTCAGAGAAGAATCCCGTGGAAGGTGAATTTGGCGGAAGATGAATTTGGAGGTGAAATTTTCCCGGGAAAATGAACTTCCCGGAGAAAACGTGAGAGAAATTTTGAGATCACCGAAGCCACAGACAGAGATGGACCTGTAAAACTTTCTCCAACTTTTTCCGGGAAAAATGAAAAAGAAACAGCAGGAATGGCGTTTGGAGGGAAAGAAAACCCAAAGGAGAGAGAAGAGGGATTTGGGAACCCTAACTTTTTTTTTTAATTTTGATTGAGAAACAGTTTTTTTTTTATTGTTCTTCTCGATTTTCGTGTGAAAAGAGAGAGTACGACAAGTTCATTTTTTGGGGAAAAAGAAAGGCAAGGACACAGCGGGTGACTAGTAGTGATTAACGATCCAGATTAGTTGGAACAGAGTTTAACACCTAATAAGTGCTGTGTACTGCCTTTTTTTTTCTTTAGCTAAATTATTGATTTTTTTTTTTTTTTGGGACTGATTAGTGGAAAAGAAAAAGGAAATACACAGTAAAATTATTCGACAGCGCTGAGGTGGCAGGGACGAGTAAATTTCGGTTAAAATTGAAAAACTGATCGCACCAATTTAATTGGTTTTTGATTTAATTATTTAGATATTTAGTGTAGTTTCGCTTTAAAATTTTTTTAAATAATTTTTGTTTTGATTTTTGATTCAGTTATGTAATATATGTGTTTTCGCTCAACACCAATCAAAATTAATTGAATCGATCGAAATCAAATCGAATTGAAGAGTTTTGGTTCAATTTTAAAATGAATTTTGGTGTGGTTTATGGTTAGGTTCAATTCAAAATCGAACCATTACTTGCTTTGTCTACCTCTCTAAATAAACTAGTGAACGTACGTGCCTATTTGCAAATATTCTTTCTATAATTATTTTAAAGAATATTAAACAAATTTTTTAGGCGTGACTGGTCAAAAAAGAAAAACTGATGCACTTTGCTGTTCCAGTCATTCAAAACATGCAGGCATGAAATGCTTTTCTTCTTCTTTTTTTTTTTTTCTTCTTTTTTCTTTTTAGGTTATTCATGTTTATAATTTTTTTACATTAAAATTAGAGAATTTATGGGTGTGTTCACTTGTAAAAAATTAGAGTAATTTTTTATAAAAATTTTTTATTTGAAAAACTAGAAAATAGTTTTCCAGTTTTCTATAATTTAACTAAGATTTGAAAAATAGCTTTAAGTTGTTTTTCAGAGTTTACCTTTATAACAAAAGACATGTTTTTTCCACTGTTTTCTTTTTTTTTTTTAATGACATTTTCATAATTAAAATTATAATATCTATAAGTTTTCATAATAAAATTAAATACTATCAAATATTTTTTCTTTTAAAATTATAATATCTATAAATATTTTTTTTTTCTATAAAATATTTTCATTTGAAAAAATAAAAATATTTAAGTAAAATAAAATTTTATATTATGCTTTAATAAATAATTAATTTTATTATTACAAATATATTATATCTTTTATTTTTTAAAAATCTTACAAAATAATATTATTAGTATAAATAACCAATAGTAAAAATTCATAAACTTTCACATACAAAATTTCTAAATTTATTTTATAATATTTTATTTCTTTTAATTATAAAAGCTACGAATAATATTTGTGAAATTAAATTAAAATATAATTTTTTATTATTATCAAGTTAACGCATTTTTCATTTTCTGTTTTCTAGTTTTCATTTACTAGGAAAACTGTTTTTTTGTAAGTAAATGCACCCTATAATTTTTTAAAAATTATTTTTACATATGCTTTTCTAAAAAAGATAGCTTTAAAATGAAAATTAATAATGTGGTGAATACTTAAATATATCACGATACATTGACTTCTAAATCAAACAAATTAAAAGAAGTTGTACGTTCTAAAAAACTAGAATAAAGCATAAGATAATAAATGAATCGGAGTGCATAAAACAATAAATGTAAAGGAACTTGTAATGAAATTTAAAAAAAAAAAAGAAATAATAAGATTGCAATACTAGAGGCTGTCAAGCCTCAAAATATCAATAATATAATTAAAGGTGAAAATAAAGATTCTACCAATATGATAAAGAATGAGTTGCCTTCGTTAAATTATGAGCTCCATCATTCACAGATCAACAATTTATAATGAGAAAATCAAACGAAGAAGAAACCCTATTAAAAAAGACAAATGAGAATTGAATTAAAATTTATAATAGAAATTGAAATTAGAATTTATTTTATATGCGACCTGCTAAAATAGAATTTGTTGCTGCATGTAAAGCTTAGAGACGACAGTTGCAGCTATTGTTAACTCTTTTTTGCTATATTACTTTTATGAAGAGCTCCTCCATCGGGTGGCTAAGAAATATCAGTTCGGGAAGTTCTACTTTTAAAAAATAAATAATAGAAATTGAAACGGTTGACTGGAGTTTGGAGTTTGGAGTTTGGAGTTTGGTGCTGCTGTTGATAAATTTGGTCTTAAATTAATTCGATTTCGATTTAAAATTGAATCGTGGTCGTGTGTACTATTATTATAACAACCAATACAAGCAAAATGAATCAAATGGCAAGTTGTTGGTATTTAATTTTAATGAATTCATTGCCTAATTTTAACAATGATAATAACGTCACCTTTAAATAATTAACTCAAATTGGAAAAATATTTCAGCTTTTTATTTACAAATTTAGAAAGATAATTAAGAGTTTTAATTTTTAAATTTGGAAATGTAATTAAGAGAAAAAAAAGGGTGTTATAAAATAATAATGACATGTAATTTCACTTCTCTAAAAAGTATGAGATAACGATAGCTTTTTAAGTCGCTATTAGTTTTTTAACTGATCAAAACACTAAACCTTATTTTTTATAGTTTTCGGTAACATAACATTTGAACTAGCTTATAGATATTAAGATAGCGTTCTATAAAAAATTAACTCATGTAAACGTGTTTAGCTTTTACTATTTTATGAAAAAATACTCAAATAGCTAACAGTTGCCAAAACAGCTAGTTTTGCCGAATAAACTCAACATGTATCCCATTTTCATATATATAATCAACATAGTGTGTCTTAAAGTAGGATGAAAAATGTTAATTGGTGGTCTGGTCGTCTTGTTACTTATATAAGGATTGACACGTCTCAAGTTCGAATCTTTTTAACTCCAATAGTTTTTAATAATTTGGTAAGTCAACGTCTCATCAAAGATAGAAAATAAAAGCTTGTTTAGCTGAATAATGACTTTATCACGAGAAAGGAAAGTTGCAATATATAAATGATTGTTTGTTAATAAGTATTTTCAGAGAAAACACACGTGAAAATAAAGAACAAGCATTTTTTAAAAAATGACTTATCTTATTTTTTATTTATTAGTTTTAAATTATGTTATCACTAAAAAAATAATTTTTAAGTATCCAGATCAAGTAAGAAAATATACTTCTTAGATGCATTTAAAACATAAATTTACACATACATAATTTGATTTAAAAATATAATCCTTTTAAGTACATAAGCTTAGGAACTTAGAAGTAATTCATTTATATTAAATTCTAAAAATAGAAATTAACAGTTTATTAATATGAATAATTAATAAGTGAATAAATAAGTCCGTGAATGATTTAAGTTAATTCGTAAATATAATATTTAAACTATATGTATGAATGTATATTTACTTATTTGACATTTTAAAATTTTAAGAATACAAATTAAATTGTATTAGGTACATATCCACTTAGACATAAATGTTTAAACATGAGCACTTTTATCAATATTAAAACAAAAGGTTTTAAAATATTCTATGTACTCTTTCATTTGAACTTAAATGAAAAAGAGCAAAAATGTTGTTTCACAATGATGAGATTGCACTTTGAACTTTCATTAATTTCAGAAAAATGTTTTATATATATATAATTTTTTTTTCCTTTTCATTTTCTCTCTTCTCCAAACATAGCATAAAGAAAGTTATTTATATTTTCAGATATTATCTAACTTTTTGTAATTTTGGCAGCAGAAGGGCAGAAGTTTCTTTTCATTTTCAATCTTTGGTTATTTATATTTAGGGGTGGCCACGGTTCCGGAACCGGCGGTTCCGGTTCCGGAACAGCCGGTTCCGGTTCCAAAAAAACTGGAACCCGGTTCGGAACAGCCGGTTCCGGTCAAAAGATAACTGAACGGAACCGAACCGAAAAGTTCCGGTTCCAGGTTCCGGTTTGGAACGAACTGGTTTTACCGGTCCGGTTCCGGGTTCCGGTCCGGTGAACAAAACCGCGGTCTTCCGATCGATTTTCCCGGCGAATCGCATAAGTCAATTTTATAATTTGTTAAATTTTGGAAGACCGGTTTTCAAAATTTAGCTAATTTGTGAAATGTTATCTAAACCTACTTTTTCACCAAAACTAAAAGATAAATGTTCCATAGAAATCATTTTTGCTAATTCTTCTTTTTGTATTTTTTCAGAATATATAAATAAAGAAGGTTAGAAGCGTACCCGAAAATTTGCATGGTAAGAATATAGAGTAGAGTAGAGAAGAATAAATGATTAATATAGAGTAGAGTGTAGTATATGGTAGAGAGAGTAAGTAGAGAGTGTAGTATATTGTAGAGAGAGTTGAGATGTTTTTGTAATGAATTTGTAAATAAAATGAGGTATTTATAATAAATCCAAAAATTCATTTTTCTAAAAATACCCTTGAAACTAGCCGTTATGTAGCCGTTTTATAAGCTGTTGGTCTGTAGGGGTTAAGTAAAAAAATTTCTACAACAAAATTTGTTAAAAAAAAAAAACACAACGTTCACTACAATAATTATAAGGAAATAGCTGTATTTATTTTTTATTTATTTTCTGTTGTCCCTTGTAGGACCGTAGGGGTTTATTAAGTTTATTTTGTGTCAGAAGGTGGGTGTCAGAGAGTGGTGGGTTTCTTCTTGCTCATAAAAGGAGCTTTTTTTTTATTTTTAATTTTTTTTTTGGTTGTGTGACAAGTTTAATAATCGGCTAGAACCGCCGTTCGAACGGTTCGAACCGGGGTTCACGTCCGGAGAACGGCGGTTCCCAACACGGCTTCGCCGGTTTTTCTGGACAACCGCCGGTTACTGGTTTCCAGAAAATTCCTGGAACCTGGAACGAATCCGGAAATTCTCCGGTTCCGTTCCGGTTTTCGGCCCGTTCTCCGGTTCTCTACCGTTCCGGTTACGGTTCGGGACGGTTCGATACGACTGGTGATTCCCCGAAACCGTCATTTGTCCACCCCTATCCGGTTCCGGTTTGGCCCGGTTCCGGTTCTCACCGGTTCCGGTTACGGTTCGGGACCGGTTCGAACCGACGGTTCCGGTTCCCCGAACCGTAATTTGGCCACCCCTATTTATATTGACTGCTTATGTTCGTGATTATGGCGGCTCTGGCTTATTTTATTTCAGTCAAGGATACTGTAAAAAAATTAAAAGAATAAAAGCGTGTGTGTATTGCGAACGTGAAAAATACAAAAAGAGATGTTGGAGTCAGTGAAGTGAGGTCAGGCCCGCCCACTGGTCAACTAAGCTTCTTCACGGGTTAGTTATAGGATGCGGAGTACGTTGCGGCTAAATGACCTCTTTGAACGGCGCCATATAAGAAAGACATGTTTAACCAGTGAATATCCGCCAAACCGAATAGATCCCGTTTGATAATAATTTTTAAATAATTTTTAGCGTTAATCTTTTTTACAGTATTTGATATTTTTGTGTTTGATTTAATTTTTAGATATTAAAATAATATTTTATAAAAAATTAATTCATATAATATTTATTTTTTATTTTTTTATGAAAAAATATTAAAACCTAACAATTAAATACTGTGAAAACAACTAACAACAATAAGATAACTGACTTTGCCTAATAGAGTTTTGGTTTCTTCTTAATCGAATTACTAAAAGACAACTGAATAAGAGTCTTGGATTACGACGGTTACTTGGAGGGATATATATGTCAAACTATTTACCAACTTCCAATGGCACATTGTCAAGTTAGGTTTTCCTCAAAATAGTGTTTGAAGGAAAAGTAATTACAGAAGAAGTGCCTTTCTGACATTTCAAAAGTATTTGTTCCACTGTGGCAGTAATAAAGGCAATTGATTTAATTTTTTTAATGCCAACAGCTTTTTCTGAATAACTAAAGAAACTAAAAATTTGCGATCCAAACCCAACTGAACTCAAATGGAACTAAATTAGACTATAAATAGTTTGAGAAGAGAGAAAAAATCTCATTTGCTTCTTTTTCTCCCATTTCGTTTGTGTCGTGCAATGGATGAAGGCTTACTGTCTCTCCTTTTCCGATCGAACTTCGACAACAATTTAATAAAAATAAGACGGCCAAACACTCATCTAGTTACAACATGCATATTTTCAATCATTTGGTCAATTGAGTTCCTATTTTTCGACTAAGAAATTTAAATTTTGTTGTTTTTTAGTTTTTCGGTTGGGTTTTGTGAATCCAACTACAATCTTTGTTGAGATAAGATTGAAATCAAAATTTTCTATGAAATAAACTTAATTTTTTGTTGATTAAGAATTTAGTAGAACCATTTTGTAAATTGAAATTGACTTTTAATAAAATCAATAAAATTTCTAAAAAATTGATAATTGATGGAGTTTTAATCATTTTAATGTATGGGGGACAAGTTTTTAAGAAGTAATTCATTTAAAATACTATGACCTTTGCGTTTTGTATCAATTACACTCCATTTTAATATTAATGCCCGGACACCCAATTTTAAATTTTTATAATTATTGTACTCTAATTTAAAATCAGCGTCTAAAAAATCAATAAACAATACAAATATGGGCCTCACACACTAACACAAGGGTTAAATTGATCAAACTCTTAACTCAACTCAAAACGCACCGGATTGAACCGAACTCTCAAAATTCCTAAACCTAACTTCTCTTTCTTCTCTGTAATTGCTGCAACAACAACGGCGATAAAGCTGAGCGGGAGATGGTCCTGAGCTCAACCAAATGAAGAATTATTTTTTTTTGTATGCCTTGGCCTGACGAACTTGCTACTGGTTATAGGTGATTTTAAATGACCCATTCCTTAGCTAACGAGTTGAAGATAGCAACTTTTCTACTGTGCGCCTTAGGGATGAGTTTCTGGAAAATGTCCACCTATTTATCTTTGAAACTTATTGCTGTATACATCAACGTATTGACATGGGGTAAGTGCGGACTATAGACTTGATTTGTTGTTGTTGCAGGCTTGCAGCAATTATAAAGAAGAAAGAGAAGTTAGGTTTTGAGATTTTGAGAATTTGGAGCTTTGATTGAACGAACGTTAAAGGGGAAGGGAAGGTTTTCAATCCGGTGCGTTTTGACTGGAGTTAGATGATGGGTTAACTTAACCTTTGTGTCAATGGGCCGTATTTGTATTGTTTATTAATTTTTTAGCACTAATTTTAAATTAGGGTATAATAATTACAAAAGTTTCGAATTGCTGTGTCCAGAGAATTAAGGTGAAGACGAGATGTAATTCATATAAAACGCAAATATCAAGATATTTTAAATGAATTACTCGTTTCTAAGTTGGTTGAATTTATCGGTAACCGTAGGAGGCCTGCCGCAGTACATTAATTTTTCCTCGATTGATTCTAAATCTAAACCTTCACCGTGACATCACCAACAATAAAAGTGCATTTGAATTCCAACCATGACATCACAGGTGGTAAAACTGCTTAAACTTGTTTAAATGGCATTATAGACTCCTCATCCTCTTTGTATACTTGACGTGTCTGGCATAAGTCGCGACAAAAGTCTTATTTGATTAAGGTTTTATTTATTTTTATAAAATAATTTACAGAAAAATATTATTTATAATTTTACTTTATTTGGAACATTCGAAAAATAAGTCAATGATTTTTTTTAGTAAAAAAACTAGGTCATTTATTAAAGAAAATGATTTTTTGATTTTAAGTGAGAAAATATTTTCCGAATATTAACAGATTTATTATAATCTTATAAATATATATTTTTTAATTTATAATATTAGCCACTATTATTAACGTACCATTTATCACTATCAGTCACCGTTAGCCACTGATACTGGTCACCAATAACTTTTATAATTTATTTTTTTTTGAATTTCTCATATTTTAACAATAAAATTTTGAAAATATTTAATTTTTATTATTATAAATATTTTTATGGTTTTATGAATTCAAAATTTTAATAATTTTTAACTCATTTTCAATGTTGTTACAAAATCGGAGTAATTTAAAAAATATTTTCTGTTTAAACTGAATTATTTTTTGAATACATTAATCATAACAATTCATGTATTTTGCTGTATAAAGTTTTCATTAGACGTATCTGTGGAGATGAAACTACTTGTATTTGGACTTAAAAGCCTGATGAAACTTCATTGTTGCCTAAATAGGTTTCCTTAGATGGGTTGTTGGATCTTATATGCAATAATGTAGTTCTTTCTTATTTGAATTACTAAAAGGCCCCTGAACAAGAGTCTATGCGGTTACTTGGAGGGATGTATCCGTCAAACCATATTTCAACGGCACATTTTCCAAGAATGAACCGTTTAAACCTATTCAAAAATTACAAATTCTCTAATTCTCTCTGAAATAATCTTTCAAGCCAAAGTAAAACAGAAAAAGAAGAGAACGAATCGACAAATTTTTTTGGTTTCTTGCAGGGATTATTTTAATTTCTCGAAAAAGAAAAGGACGCTCCTCTTCAATCTCTGCGAAAGCCCCGCAATATTATATAATCAATCACCAATCTGCTCCACTTCTCTTTCTAATTTCGTTTCTTGTTCTTGTTCTTGTTTTTCTTTTCAATTATAGTTTTTGTTAAGTGGATCTTATTATTTTCTTTTTCCAGGTTTAATTTCTTGTGCGTAATGGATTCAGGATTCATGCATTCTTCTAACAAGATTCATTCTCGAAGTCCTCTTCAAGAGCGATTTCTGCGCAGGAAAAAATCCAAAGAAAATGTGAGTGAATTCTAAATTATGTTTGAAATATATGCATATATGACGAATTTTGGGTTCTTGATTTTGATTTAATTACTCTTTTTTCTGCTTTGAAAATTCAAGATTTAGAAAATTTTTTTATATAATTTTCTGATTTAATTTCGTTTTTATTCGAACAGTGGGATAGATTTATACCAAATCGCTCAGCAATGGATCTCGATTATGCACATTACATGTTAACAGAAGGCAGAAAAGATAAGGAGAACCCAACTGATTGGAATTCACCGTCGAGAGAAGCATACCAGAAGAAACTAGCTGACACCTTCAATATGAATCGGACTCGAATTTTGGCCTTCAAGAACAAACCGCCTGCTGCTATAGACCCAATTCCACAAGAGTTCTTTTCATCATCAGCATCTTCTTCTCCTTTTCATCAGCATAAAACTGTAAAATCGCGTCGCTACATTCCTCAGGTATTTTTTTTTGCTAATAATTTTGTAATTGGAACAACTTTTGAAGATTTTTAAAATGCGGTCACTAATTGCCAAAATTAAGGATGAACTGGAACCATTAAAACTGTTGAGTGCAAATGAATGAATAATTCTTGAAATTGAATCTTAAGTTGTATTTCTATAAATGATATAAGTAAGAAAATCAAAATTGGATATGTAACCAATCAACGTTGGTTATTTGGAAAGAAAAAATGATATTCTTAATTTCATTAATAACAATAATTATGAGTGTAGGTAATTTTAGAACATAATTTTTTTTTACTACCAGCATTACCATGATTCTTTTGCTAATTGACTCTAGCAATTTTGTGCCTAATTTTCCTTGAATATGGTTACTCACAGAATTCAGAGAGGACACTGGATGCACCAGACCTAGTAGATGATTTCTACTTGAATTTGTTAGATTGGGGTAGTAATAATGTGCTTGCAATTGCTCTTGGAGACACAGTATATCTTTGGGATGCTTCAAATAGTTCTACTTCGGAACTTGTTACTGTTAATAGTGAAGATGGTCCTGTTAGTAGCATTAGCTGGGCTCCAGATGGACAACACATTGCTGTAGGCTTAAACAATTCAGATGTTCAGATATGGGACTGCAGTACTAATCGACGGGTATATACATTTTCTTCCAATTTTGCAACTTATGTGACTTGTGGTATCATAGGATTACATCATTAATTGATTTTTTTTTATGTGACATGTTATAATGTGATAATCTGTGCAGCTAAGAACACTAAAAGGCGGCCATCGATTGCGAGTAAATTCACTTGCCTGGAATAATCATATTCTTACTACTGGAGGAATGGATGCAAGAATTATCAATAATGATGTGAGAGTAAGAGAACATGTTGTTGAAACATACAGAGGACACCAGCAAGAAGTTTGTGGACTAAAATGGTCAGGTTCAGGGCAGCAGTTAGCTAGTGGAGGGAATGATAACCTTCTTTTCATTTGGGATAGATCGATGGCCTCTTCAAATTCACCATCGCAGCAATGGCTTCATAGGCTTGAAGAACATACAGCTGCAGTTAAGGCACTTGCTTGGTGTCCATTTCAAAGCAATTTGCTTGCTTCTGGTGGAGGTGGAGATGATAGGTGTATTAAGTTTTGGAATGCCCATACTGGTTCTTGCTTGAATTCCATTGATACTGGTTCACAAGTTTGTGCTTTGCTGTGGAATAAGCACGAGCGTGAATTACTTAGCTCTCATGGGTTCACTGAGAATCAGCTTACTCTTTGGAAATATCCATCAATGGTAAAGATGGCTGAGCTCACTGGTCATACATCTAGAGTCCTCTTTTTGGCACAGGTAAATTAATAAACAAAATCTTGTTCTCCTTTTTTTTTTTTTTTTGTGAATAGTAGACTGATGTGATCTATTTTGTCATTGTTCTACGCAGAGTCCAGATGGATGCACAGTGGCATCTGCTGCTGGGGATGAGACCCTGCGATTTTGGAATATTTTTGGTACCCCACAAGTGACTAAATCTGCACCTAAACCAAATGCTGGGCCATTTGCAATTGTGTCTCGCATTCGTTGATTTCAAAAAATGGCAGAATTTCTGGTAAGTGTTGTCATTCATGTTTTTTTTTTCTCTTTCTATTTTCTTTTCTTTTCTTTTTTGTTTTGTTCTGTTTTTATTTTTTTCCTTTTGTCTTGGTCTAGTTTCCATCTTTATAAAGAAGTTTGAAACAAAAGTACAGTGTTCGCAGTACATAGATTTGTGCTGCAAAAACAGATGAATAGCTCATATACTGTAAATACAATGGCTGTTATGACAAAACGGGCATTTTCTTGATCATGGTATTTGACTAATTTGTTGATGTACTGTTAAATTTATGCTTAATTTTAGTAATTTGGTCTTAAGCTAAGCAGTGACAAACAAAAAAGTATAAGCTGTTTGTATTTTGAGTTTTTTCACTTGTTTCTTTGGAGATATTTGCATGGAGATAAGAGTGAAATATCTACAACTATGATGTATAAATCAATTGCTTTACTTTCCAGCTATCCTAAACCATCATGATAGCCTGGCCAGCTATCAAAAGAATAAGATTTTTTATCATAAAGTGTGGAAATGATAGTGTTAGCTCTCTTATTATTAATCTATAATTAAAATTAAAATCTCAATTTCCTTTTAGCAGCCAAATGATGAAGAGAGCCTAAAACTGAAAGCAAAAAGGTGGATGAGATGTTATACTAGAAGTGTTTCAATCCAAAAACAACCTTGTAAAATGCAAATTTGAGGAAATACAATGTTCTAGTAACTATGTATTTTATATGTGGTCATGTGGTTTAATATTTTTAAATATTTCTGATATAAAAATAATAATCTATAAAAAGGTAATTTTATGATTGACTTAACATTTTCTCATTATCCAATCTCCTCTTTTCCTAATTACATGCTGTCTTTTTCTCTCTTTTTTCTTCTTTTTCTAAAAGGAACAATGATGTTTGGTGCTAAAGATAGATGAGACGTGTTCCAATTTCATCATGATCCATTAAGTTCAGAAAAGCAAAAAAGAAAAATAAAAAAAGAGCCTTCGTACATATATTAAGCAATAAAAAGTATCCATGCATGTCATAGAAGTTTCTTAATCTTTGTACTTTGTCTGGAAAGTAGAGGAGGGAAAATAATAGTGGAAAGAAAAAAAATGATGAGGAATTAGTTTTTACCGTATCAGTTTGGTTTTAAGCGTAACCGATGAAATTTTATGAACTCGATTCAAACTAAATAATAAATTTTATTCAAATTGACTAACCCAATAAATCAAATCTCTCTTGAAAAGTTTACCAAATTGAATTGAAATGGATCAGTTTGGTTTAATCAATAGTTTTGTACACACCCTAGGTATTTGGATAATTTCATAAAAACAGTGTGGATTCTTTTCTCTTTTTGTTTTTGAGCATTGGAGAAGAGAATTTTTTAATATGGGTCTATTGTCAAATTGTAAGTGAACTTACAATAAGACATAGGGGTGCGGATTCTTTTCTATTGACAATTATCTTATAGGCAAAATGATAGTAGTTAATCAGTTATACAACTATTAGCCCCTGAAAAAAACCTAGCCAGAAAACGATAATTAGCCTCATATGCTATAAGCCCAAGCCCAAGCCCATCCATAAACTAGCCCTCAAACTTCATACAGAGAAGGTAAAAAAACGTTCAACAATTTTTCAAAGCTTGTTAACATTTCTTTTTATTGCCTTTGATGACATTTTGGGTTTAGCATTTATTTCAAAAATCAAACTAATAATGTTGAGTAAAAAATATTTATTTAAAATATCAACAATAAAAAACATAAGTGAATGAGAACTATCAAGAAAAAGAAAACAACATAGGCCAAGCTATTATTGTTTACAGTCAAAAGAGGGGTTAATTGATTTTTTTTTTTTTTTTGGAAAATTTTTAAAAATATATCATGTATTTGTCTAAATTAATCCATAAATATACATGATATATTTAAGTTATTTGTGTTTTTAATCTCTCTTTCTTCGAAAAATTAAATATTGACTCCGAAAACTATAATTTTAACAAGCATATAAATTGAATTGGACGAAAGGTACCATATGTGGTATGTTTTGAATTATGTGGCCAATACAATGAAATGTTTCCATTGATAATGGATGATGCAAGCAAAAAGTTTGATTAAAGGTGAATTGGGAACTTTCTATAATCCAACATTGTTTGTGTTAATATCAAAATGATTGCTCTTAGGAATTTAAAAGTTCAATCATATAGTATAGATCCTACAATTGGGTGTTGTTGGGCAAAATGTTGGTAGTCCACTCAATGATGATGGCATTTCATTTCTCCCAACCAAAAGAATTCAAAGATGCTCCTATGAATCTCAACTAACACCAATTGTGAAATTATCAATTTTGGTTATATAAATATAAAGGTAATGGCTATTGGCTCAAGTTGATCCAGGATCATTAAGTGTAAAATATCTAATTTATTCTCATATAGTCATGTAAAATGTCATTTACATCGTCATTGAAAATTGATAGATTTTAAACAGATTTAAAATTTAAATTTCAAATCTGTTTCTCTTTTTATTAAATAACTCTAGATAAAATAGCAAGTAGGTTACATTCTCCTCACGTGCTACTCGTTTTTTTTTTTTTCTTCATAAAGGAGGGCTAGAGACCCAGATTACACATTAACTACTCTAGGGAAAAAAACTCCAACTTGATCAGCATCAACCCATTTACGAGCTTCCCTTGGAGGTCGTTCACTCACCACATGAAATCCTCGTGGACACCTCAATGCCTTATTGGCAAGGCGGTCAGCTAAACAATTGGCTTCTCGGTAAATGCCTACTACGAAATATTCACCTCCAATAGACGTGGTAGACTTCTGTTTTACTATTATTAATAATTGTTTTCCTTTCATTTTTTTTATTTTTATTTAATAAATATATGTACATATTTGCATCGTAAAAAAAAGTTTCATTGCCCTCTTAATTCTTTATAAACATTTTCCTCTTCCTACAGTGGACGCTTATTGCAGCAAAAAAAAAAAAAAGGTTTATGTAGTTTTTCATGGAATAGAGCTTGGGATAGATAGTGCGACATAAATATTCAAAAGGCCAATTCAATTACTCTAACTAAACATTAGTCTATTGTTAGTATTATCAACTTTTATTAGTCTTTTGAGTAACATAGATAATGTGAGCTTACAAAATAAGTATATGTTTGCTCTGTTGCATGAAGAATTCAAACGATGGATTAACTTGTATTGTCCATCTAATTCGATTAGTTAATTGAAAAGGTTGAAAGTATAATACGTATAAGTCGTTTTAAAGCCAATTACGGTAGTAATGTAGATAGTACGATATAGATATTGAAAAGATTAATTCAATTACTCCACGATAATTTATTGGATAGCATAATTTAAGTTGTATATATAGTATGCTCACCAAACTTATGTAATGGAAGATTGTAGTAGATTTTTAAAATTTTTGTTAAATGGACAAATGATTTAATAGCATAATCTACTGATTATATAGTTTGAATGATTTAGATACAAATAATTGTGTCATGTCCTTTCATAACATATTTTTATATATTTTAATTTTGTATGGCATATAATACAAATGTGTTATATTAATTATGGTTCATTAATACCCACAGCAAATGTTATATATTAGTTGTTTGGGTAAATAATGAATGGATGAAGGCTCTTAGCTTGGATGGTACATGCACAGGTCACCTGACTTGGTTTTAGGGATTGGT
This sequence comes from Jatropha curcas, assembly GCF_014843425.1. Next base: position 42,933 of record NW_023590844.1, read on the forward strand.
CCTAGTCCTAGGATTGATTTTTCTGTGTTATTTTAATATATAGAGAAAATTCTTCATAATCTTTTATTGAATTAGTTTAGGAGACAACTCACTTGCTAATTATTGTTTTGGCAAAAACATTTAATGCATTAATGATGAGCTATTAGCGTTAATCTTTTTTTCTTATGGCATTAGTAATGATGACTTTACTTCTCTCCAAAACTCATCTACTTTCCCTTCAATTTATCCCTCCAAAATCACCCAAGGCTATAAGTGTCTTTTTGGATGCCATCATCCAGGATCATTATGAGTTATTTAGCACTACCCTAGGTATAATTGTACTACCTCTGTTTCATGATACTTGTCATATTTGAGAAAATAATTTGTTTTAAATACTTGCCACGTTTGTAGTTTCAAGGAGTAATAAATCTTTTTTTTTTTCGTGTTTACTCTTTACATATGACCAATAATTATTATTTCAATTCAATGGTTTTCTAAGAGAATTAGTATTAAATTAAAAATAGTATAAGCAATTTATGCATTTGGCCTGTGCGAAATTAAAATGGATTTCAATTTTATTTCATGTTTAATTAATAGTCAAAAAATTAAGTAGTGGATTGGCGGTATCCCATGAATGAAACTATGCATGAAAATGAGATCAAAACCTAGATAGTGGCATTCGTGCTCTTATGCATGTATCTACAATGGTTGATGTGCCCCATTCAAGAACTTAAAAGGCCACGAAGGTTGGCAAAGACTTGTAAATTTGTTTACATCAATTATTGCCAATTGTAGTTGAAACATGAGGGAAGGAAATGTCAAGTTTTCAGTTTTTAATTTGTAAATTATTAAATAGACACTCAAATATCACAATATTAGAGTTTTACAAAATTAATTTTTTTGAGTCGAATCAAAATTAGTGATTAATAGTATTGAGATATTCTCTTTTTTCTTGTTATCCTTCAATTTTATAATTAATCTGTCCTTGTATTTTAAAAAATGCACTAGTTTATCTCTATAGTTTAGATCTGTTGATGGTTCAAATCTCAAATAATAGACAAAAGGATAATTTTGTTTAATGGAAAGAAACTACAAAGATTAGATAGTGTAATTTTTTAAATATAAGAACAAAATAGTTAATTAAATCGTATTTTTTTCAAAAAGAAATTATACATCAACGAGTTTTGACTTAGAAGTATTAGAGGCATCTCCAAAATTATTATGATATATCTCGAATTCAAAATCCAATCCAAGACAAAGTATAAAAAAGAAAGAGAAAATGAAAAAAAAAAAAGAAATATAATCCCCTAATTATAGCTAAGTTAATAGTACACATAACCAACCTAATTAATTGGAAATTACTAATTATTAGAATACTTGAACTCTAAAATTTATACATGGATTTGATTAAGTGGAGTTATGAAACATGAACTTCTGAATGGCTTCAATCACTTGAAAAGCAGATTCAGAGTAAGGATTATTTGTGAAGAAACCATGCTCCTTTCCCTCAAATTCAAGGTAATCTATTTTCTTTCCCATTTGTGTCAACCTCTTTGCATAGTCCTTAACCCTATCTTTCAATAGTTCATTGCTGCCTACCATCACCAACAGTGGATCAAGACCAACCTTTTCAAGATTCAAGCTCTCTGGTCCAAATGGGTTTGCCAATGGATGATCTCTACTTTCTCCAACAGGCATAGACAGCCTCCAAAATCTGCATATCATCAATATTAATTATTTTATGAGCTGTTAGTTACCGAACAGAGTCTAAATTTGACCTATTGAAATTAAAACATTTTTAAATGAGTAATTTTAAAGAAATATAATTTATTTATTTACCAATTAGTTTTATAAAAAAATTATTATTTTAATTTGTTGACATTAAAACATATTATTTTAATACCGACTATTTTAATTTAGTTTATTTAACAAATGAACCAATTTTTATGCTGAGGTAATCAATTAGATTATTAGATAAAGCATAAGTTAAGTGCACCTAAGCATGTGTTTCATGTAAAAGTTGCTTCAATTATTGAATTACTTTTCATAAGATAAGAGTAAGATTAAATAATATTGGAGAAGGCACTACCTATCTCATATACATGTTGGACAAGCCACTAACTCTTAAATTGTGAACTTTGGCTCCTAATGTCAAAACAAGCAATTAAAATAATACCCTAACACAACTTAATTATTTTGAGCAACTATTTCAAAGTGCATCTAAAAATATTTATATTATATGATTAGAAACAGATATGATTTTTACATTTTGATGTATGATTTTTATATCTTAGTATATATAATTATAATAATTTGAATTTTCTAATCCTAAACTTTTATCTTTCCCCTTACTAAATTATTAATTCTATCCATTGCCCCAAATGTTTTGGATCCATCGACAAACATAATGCAATCAAATGAATTTAAGTGTAAACTTACAATGCAAATTATGCTTATCGCTCTGCCAAGTAGCCTTAAATTTGAAATCGAGTATGGAAAAGATAAATTTTGATTATTGTTATTTTTCTTAGTATTGAAAAATCAAAGGTTCCAAGTTGAATCTATCGTCTAAGTCATACATTCATTTATAATTAGACTATGTTTTGGTGTACAATTTATTACGGCGATGAGAAAAATGAAAAAAAAAAGGTGATTTGATATAGTATTTTGATTAATTAAATTACAAAAAATGTGGATATTTTTAGACTCCATGGAGAGATTACAATTAAGATAAGGTAGGGTTGTAAATGAGTCGAGTTGCTTGAGACTCGACTAGATAAAAGCTCGTTCGAGCTTGTTCAATAAGCTTATCGAGCCGAATTATTGAGCTCATAAACGAACCGAGCTCGAACTTAGCTATTTTTAAATGAGCCGAGCTCAAGTTTAGATTTCTAAGATTAGAACGGGCTTGAGTATATTCTTATCGAGCGAGCTCGAGCTCATCAAAGCTTTGATCAACTCGTTTACAGCCCTAAGATAAGGAATTGAATGTAGACATGCTCAATTAATCTAATCTGTTTAATTATAGATAAGGAGTAAAATTTGAAGGTGAGATGAGAATACGTGAAGGAAAGAAAGAAGTTGACCAGTGGCTTGACTTATTTAGGACGGACGGTAGGACCCAAAAAAAGAAACCAAAAATGAGAGGACTAAGTTGTCTGTTCCTTTATATATATATATATATATATATATATATTATATATATATTATATAATAAAATATATATATATATATATATATAATAAAAGGTTGCATATAAGAAAACCATTTTAGAAAACAAACAAAAATCATTTTTTCAAGTTTGTTGGTATATTATTTCTTGAAAATTGGAAAATAAAAATTAAAGACAAAAATAACAGCCACTATTATTTGGTGACCCTATTGCTTGTTGTTTAGATTGCTCCCCAAATAATAAGCTATCTATCTATTTATCTATCTATGCGATATATAAAAGTAAAAATAAGAGAGGAATAATAAGATTTTTTTATATTATTTTTATAAAATTTAAGATATTTTAAAATAATTAAGTTAATAAAAAAAAGAATAAATATATACTATATATATATAATTTGATTGATATATAATTTGATTGGATATTTTTTTAACATTTTTAATAAATAAATACAAGTAGATAATTAAGCATTTGAAAATTTAAAATATTATTATTATTATTATCTTGTTACGTCTAATTATATTTTATTTCATTATATTATGCTTTGTGTCCTATTTTGGCCCCCATTGATTAATATACAAAGTGATTACCTTCACAAGCTATAAAGCAAAATAATGCCATATTACATGTGCAATTGTACTCACAAAATAGTTTTATTAATTGTTTGTGACACGTCGGCCGATAAGAAATTTACAGACAAAATTATTTCTGTCAATAAATTTTAACTTCAAACATAATATTATTATAAATTTTAATTTATAATTATTCTTTCCTTAAAAAATATTAAGGATTTAATTTTCATGTGAAGTGAGGCCAAGGAACAAGTGGCACCACCGTTGTGTACGGACCTAAAGGCAAAGCACTATCAATCTCTTTTAAGTGAAATGGATGTGGTCCAAAAGAAAAGAAACCCATCATAGTATATGTGTGAGAAACGTTGAAAATTTTTAATATTTTCTTTATAGTTTTCCTTAAAAAAAAAAAAAAAAAAAAATTAAAAAAAAAAAAAAAAAAAAAGTCTTGTCATTTTCTATTGATAAAATTTTAGGGTTGTCTCATTAATGGAAAGAATTAAAGAGTAAAAAAAAAAAAAAAAAAAAAGTCTTTGTCATTTTCCTATGATAAAATTAGGGTTGTCCATTAATGAAGATTAAAGAAAACCCGTATCTTTTGAGTCTGACCTTTGATTATACTCCTTATTATATTGCAATATATGCTCATCTAATCGACTAGATAAGACTAATTAATTTCTTCCCCTAATCACAGATAAGACCAACCCAATATTAAACGGGAGGTGTAATTCTTCTCGAGAGCTATAGAACATGATATATTTATCAAAAATCGAACTTGTAGTTTTGCTTTTATAAAATTTAAGGTCGCTTATTACTTTAATCAATTCTTTATTAGTTGTAAGTCCTGAGCGTTTAAAAACAAAGAAAAAAGCAATTGTTTCCCTTATATTACATTTGATTTTGCCATTAATCACAATTATATATAAATATATTTTCTATATCTCAAATCCCCGTCCCAAATTATTTAAGATAAAAATAATTTCCCTCCACCAATAAAATTTTTTTAATTGATATTTTATATAATGTTATTAATTTCTAAAGTGCTTACTGTTTTAGTTGAAAAAAAAAAAAACACAGTGGAATAATTTTGAAAAACTGTAGAGGCCTTTCTTTCCTGACGTTATCACTATGTTTAGGGGTTTTTACGAATGAGGGGAAATAAAAGACCATGGGATAGGAAAAGAAAGTATAAGAAAGGTTGTGTAATATTTTGGTATTTGGATATTTTGAAAAAGATGAAAAATAAAATTAAATACTTTTTTTATGTTAGATAACAATTTCTTCCTGTCTATTAGGATGTACTTTTAATAGGAATTTTCTTCATCCACAAAGATGAAACACTCGATCTCTTATTAAGATATCTAAGTATCTAGATATCTTTAAATATAAATACGACCGTGACACATATTAAAAAAGGCCAGGTACATATATTACTTTGATTCATAAACTATATAGTTAACTAAAATTATACATTGCACTATTAATTAAATTTTTGCTTTTGACTTATTGAATTTATTTTAGATTAATTTTTAAATTGAGATTTTAAACTCACAATCTTATAATTTTAAAAGCATCTTTACTATTATTGATTAAAAAATTATCTGACAGCTTTTTTTTTTTTTGAAAATATTTTTCTTTAGGAACTTAGAAACACTTAATTAATTAGTCCATCAATTAATGTATAATAAAACAAATAAGATATGCAGTTGGTGAAATATAAAATGTGAAAATGCAATAGATCAAATAAAAATTGAAGGGTGCAATGAGTATTTCCTAATTCATTCAAGAATATATTTATATATACATTTGTCCAAGTAAAAAAAAAAATGAAACTGTAAATGAATTATTATTATTACTAATTAAGAGATAGTTCCATGGGACAACAGAATGAGAAGGTTTTGGAATGTATTAAAGTTCTATTTGGTGAAATAATAATGGAATATAATATAATATATATAATATATATTAAAATATATTTAATTACGTTACACTATATTTTATTATAATATAATTCACAGAACAAAAATGTAAAAAATTTCAAATATAAATATATTTTAGCAAAATATATTTAGAAAGCATGGGGGATGTGATGTGATTTGATTATTATTACACAAATGTTTACTTTATAGTGTAAAATGAGAAGGAAAATAGAATTTTGACAATAAAAAAAAAAAAAAGTATTGCATGAAGAAAAAATAATGGGGGAGAGAGAGAGATTAAAATTTAACAGTACCTGTCTAGTACATCAAGATTCAGAAACTGTTCACTAGGTCCTTCCTCAGACATCGTCCTAGCAAGTCCACCAAAAAATGGCGCCAACAGAATATAACCTCGTACTCGAACCGGAGCCAACCCGTTTGAACCGGCACCGAACCGAACCGCCAAGTGGTGTGCAATATTCCCACCAGAAGAATCACCTATTACAAAAACCTGGTCAAAGTCAACATCATCATTACTTAACCATGCATCTCCATTTCCACTCTCACTCAAAGCTTGATTTCGCAGCCACTGCATGGCACTGACTGCATCGTCTATGGCTGCCGGCAGCCTATGCTCCGGCGCCAAACGGTAGTCTATAGAGATAACCAGAGCTTTTAGGCCAGAAGCTAGACGCAAACAGCAGTTATGACAGTTAGGCCATAAACGAGAGCCTACACAGAAACCACCGCCATGGATAAATAATATTATCGGAAGTTTTTTATTTTTATCGTTTGAAGATGGTGATGGTAGGGAAGTGGGTTTATAGAGACGAAGAGAAAGATTATGATTTTTATCAAAGAGAGAGTCTTTGATGAGGATAGAGTTGTCATTAATTACTGGCAAATTGAAATTTATAGATTTAGGCCTAAAAATGGAGCCATCACTAAAGAGTTGAAGAACACCCATGCAATCTTCTACTATATGGGGAAGAGAACCCATGTTTTGAATTTTGTTTTGGTTTTTATGTTTTGGAGATATGGTTATTGGCTATGGAGGTGAAGAGGGTTTATATAGACAAGAGAAGGGAAGAGTGGTGATGGGTAAAAGGGTAATTTGGTAATTTGATAGGGATATTAATGGAAGATGGTGGCTAAAGTTAGTGGCATATGCCCTCATGGTTATTGGTTCATCTTATTGTGTTGAACAAGGACCATAGATAAGGTTATTGTGTGGATGTGGGCAATGTATTAATTGTCACATTTCTACTTTTCTCGTAAAATCATTCAAGTTGTCTAATTTATAAAAAAAAAATATTAAATAAATTGATTATATTAACCTTATTTATAATAAAAAGAGAGTTTTTAAAAATTATAGCAATTAATATTCATCATTTAATAATTTAGAGTAGGATTAGTGGTTTTATATAATTTATTAGCCTTCATTTGAATCAATCCGCATACAATCTTCTAATTTATTACTTTCTTTATACTAAAAGTATAAATTTTTGTAGGACGATTAAGAAAGTAATTAATTTTTCTAAATTATACTATCTTTGTTACATAATACTTGTTACATTTGAAATTTCACATCCCTTAAGAAAATCATTAAATTTGTCTAAATTACAATAAATTATTGAGTAAATTGACTATCCCTTAAGAAAATCATTAAATTTTGTTAAAATGTACAATTAAATTATGAGTAAAATTGGACTATTATTTATTTCATTAATTTAATACTAATTCTCTAAGAATAACCATTAACCTATATTATTCTTAATTTAATACTAATTCTCTAAGAAAACCATTAAATTAAAGTAATAATTATTGATCATATACAAAGAGTAAATATAAAAAAAAAGATTTATTACTCATTGAAACCACAAATGGGACAAGTATTTTGGAATAAACTATTTTCTCAAATGTGATAAGTATTATAGAACAAATGTAGTAATAAAATCAATTAAATTATCCTTTATTCACGTCATTACTCTTATCTTACATCATAAATTGTATCTAAGGCTTAAATTGGAAAAGATTATTTATTACTCTTTAAAATACTCAATATGATTTATATTTTGTGACAAAACAATCAGCGTAAAATGACTTATATTTTGAGATGGAGGGAATATTTTTAAACTGCCTTATATTTTGAGAGTAGTTATTTGTTACTCCTTTCAAAAATAGTTACTCCTTCTGTCCTAAAATATAAGGCGTTTTGAGTATTTTAAGGAATAATAAATAATATTTTTTCAATGTTACCCTTATTTATATTAGATATAATAAATGTTTTTACAAGTAATAATTAGTTTTGACATAAATGATAATTTGGTCAAATTATATTTGGTTTTATTATAATCTAGCAGAGTTAATTGCTTCTTTTAATTTTATGTAAAAATCTTAAACGACTTATATTTTGGGATATAGAGAGTATTTATTACTATATTCATCTATAAATATAAGTCTTTTAAGATTATTGCACATTAATTAAGAAAATAATTAATTCTCTTAAACTATATTCATTCTGTCCATAAATGTAAATCATGTTAGATTTTTTTTTGTTTATAAACTTAAGTCATTTTGAGAATATTAAAGAGTAATTAATAAATTCTTTTTAATTTTATCCTTATACATATGAAAGACATTAAATATTTCTCCAATTTTTAAAAATTATGTTTTGTCAAATTAATGATGCGAGATAAAAGGTAACTTTAGCCAAATTAATGAATATTTTGTTATAATTTAAGAGAATCAATTGTTTTCTTATTCACCATATAAAAACCTTAAACGACTTATATTCATAGACTATGATTTATATTTGTGAATAAAGGGAATATACCTTAAATGCCTTATGTTTATGAACGATGAATTATGTTTGAGGATAAATTTGATTAAATTACCTTTTAGAAAATATAAAGATAATTATTACATTTAATATAAATAAAAGTGCAATTGGAAAAAATATAATTATTCTAATATGTTTTTAAAACTGACTTATATTTATGGATAAAAGAATTACTCTAAAACAATTATATTTTTAGACACTGACGGTGCTTATTTTATTAGTGTCATGGTGTCAGAACGTCGGAGCCTTTGGCACGCGTGTGGTGCCTAGACTTATCTCATAACCTAGGCCAACCATGCATAATCGAAGGGTCTTTGCATCCTTTCCGACTGTAGGACTCATCTAGCAATGCATATCTAAGGATCTCACACAACTGTATATGGGCTCAATGCCTTCGGGCATCCCAGGCAGCATAGTCCTGCCTATACTGAAACCTTCACTTCAGGAGAGATGCGCACTATAGGCCCTCGGCCCTATAGTGTCCATAGAGCTCCTTCTCTGTGGAGACATCAGTCCCTCTTAGTAGAACATGATGCTTGCATCGTAGCTCACTAGGGCCCGGTCCCACATATCGGCCCCGGGGCGGCAGAGAGCATTACACCTGGTTTCCCCTCTCATATTCTTGGTCCAAATGTCATTCAACATGCTATTCTTGTCTCCAATAGCCTTACTTCGTCTATAGAGTCACCATGGTATGGCACCACAGGTAGGGATGCTAGACTCACACGCCTACAATTAGAAATTACAATTGCAAATCCAAATAAAGTTGTACGGTTTGGATTTTGAATTGTCCTACTAAAGTGGATGTAACATCCTCTTGAGTTGAGTCGGGTTGAATCAAACCTGGTTGGGGTAGAATGGATGATAAGTGGACTTATTTGCATGGAAAGTTTAGGGGATGATAAGTGGAACTTATTTGCAATTGGAAAGATTTAGGACTTATATTGCCTCCAAAAACATATAGCTTGGGGTAGTAAGTTGTAGCCTTCTGTATTACTCTTGAGGTACCCAATTAGAGAGTTTTTCACAGCCAAATCACTTCTCTTAGAGTCTACTCGTTCCTATCATTTTATCATTTTCACTTTCCTATTTTCACGTTTTTCATTTTCTTCTTACGTTTCCCTTCCATTTCCTTGCACTTCTCATGCACGTTACGCAGTAAGTCCACGCCAAGTAAGTAGAATTCCTTGAAGTTATATGTTACTCACTCTTTAATTGAGTTATATTGGAGATGAGTTATGAGAGTTCTTGTGTATAGGAGAAGAAAGTTCAAAAGTAGCAGAAAAGAGAAGCTAAAACAGAGTCCCAGCTTTTTGAAAATAAGGTTTGATATCTCTTGTTATTTCCCATGTTCTTTGCATGAAAAATTGTATGAAAAATTGTGTGGAGTGTTGCTCAACGAAGACATATGTTGCTTATGTGGTAGTGAGAGGATTGAAAATGATGTGAAAACAGGGGATGGATGATGGTTTAGATGAATTCCAGAGTTTGCTGGATAAATTTTACCAAAGCAACTTCAATCTTGATTTTGACTCCCAAGTAAATTGATGACTTAGGAATTGTCATTAGAAGAGTTATTGTTCCTCTATTGTGTTATTCTTTACGTTGGGCTTTTTGAATCACTTAATTTGAAGTTGTATATTTGAGATGTATGGCCAAAAGAACTACTAGACTGCGCAACTCTGGAAACACGTGCGCGCCGCCGCGCGGTCTGAAAGCAAGTCCGCGCTTCAGCGATTTCACAATGCTGCGGTGCGCTGACTTTGGCCAAAAACTCTTTGACTTCTCAAATGGCACATGCTTCGCGCTTTCGCTGACTTTCACATGCGCGTGCGACTTGCCAAAACTCTCTGGCGACTTGAGTCAGGTAGCTCTCTGACTCTCAATTGCACAACTCGCGTTCGCGAGGATCACATGCGCGGTCGCGACTTTGGCCAAAAACTCTCTGACTCTCAGTTTGCGCATGTCGCGCTCGCGAATCACACAAGCGCGCTCGCGACTTCGTCTCGCGCTCGAGACTTGTGCTGCGCGGTCGCGACTTGAGCCAGAAAACTCTCTGACCTCTCTGACTCTCAATTGCACTTTGCGCGCTCGCAAGGTTTGAAGACGCGCTCGCGACTTCTCCTTGGGAAGCATCTCGCGCTCGCGACTTGTCCCTGTGCGCTCGCGACTTGTGGTTTCATGCATTTTGGACTTCATTTTCCATACAATTACATTCCTTTGCTCAACATACATGCATCCAATCATTGTAAAACAAAAATATAATATAAGAACATGGATTCAAACAACATGTAAGCAAATTTTGGTATCAGAGCAAATCAATATGATGAACTATGACGTTGTGAAACCATTTATGTGCTATTGTGTTACATTGTTGACATGCTAATCTTAAGCTCCATTGAGGTTAGGTGTAGAAACCATGTAGATATAGGCTATGTCCGCGTTACATAGAAATAGACAGATCTGCCCCCATAAACAGTTTGGAACTCCGGCACAGGCCGTTTGAGTGGATAGTGATTAACCGTGCGGTGCAAATCCGTTAGGGGGCACCAAACGGACAATATGGCATAAGGCGAATCCGGTTCGAGGCCTATGCATGTACAGTTTCATTCCAGTTTTCTACAGTTTATCTTATTCAACTGTCGGTTCTACTGATAACCTTATGTGAGCCATACATATATATTTTAACTTGCTATTGCATGAATCAGACAGTAAATATAAACAGTAATGAAAGATCATCAAGGTGAAATGAAGCCGTATGTTATCTGTGATGATTATATGTACTTACATAATTCTTTCTGCATATATGTGTGCTTAATTATGTCTTTCTATATTGAGATATCCACTGGGCTTGTATAGCTCAGCGAGTTACATGTTTAACTCGCAGGTTTTTTTTTGAGACTGGTCTAGAGAGCGTCAGCTTACAACTGCAGCAGTTCATCTGTTGAAGACACAGTCTTCAGGGTAGCTACTCATTTTGATGTGTATCTTTTTATTTTCCTTTCATGGCATGTACAGGGCACACAGTTGGGCCCATTTCATTTTGTAAACTAGTATCATGTTATGTATATATTCATTACATTATTAATGTAAACAACTTTGTTAACGGCAAATCGGTATATATATATATAAATATTCAGTATTAATGATATCTTAGCACTGTCTAAATCATACAGGTCAACCAGTGGTTGTAGCATCTCGACTCGGTTTCATGTCGGGTTAACGGGTGGACCGGGAATGGGGTGTTTTACAAAATTTTTGGTAAAATCTAATGAGCCTCGGTTTAATTTCCCGTGCCTTGAATGCATAGTCAGTATATGTACATGCCATGACTAACCCCCTGATGAACTAAGCAGTTGTTATTCTTTTAGGAGGATGTCTCAGGAAGGTGAGAGTGAGTCACACGCCTCCAGAGCAGTGGAGGGTGAGGCTCCAGTCGCACCAGGTCCAGCTAGAGCAGTGGAGGGTGAGGCTTCAATTAACGGGTGGACCGGGAAGGGGTGTTACAGTAGCACTTTATCTCGAGACTGTAGGGGGCGAGAAGAAGAGGAAGGTATATGGCATCTGGTCTCAGGCATCACAGTTTTACTGCGGCTCAGCATCTCACGCTTTTGCAGCCAGCGCAGTACCACAGCCCGAGCATAGTGCCGAAGAGTTTGCTGCATTACGGGCTCGTGTTGATGATCAGCATAGTCCTAGAACAATTGCAGTGTACATCCGAAGACAAGTTGGTTTGTGCCACTTCATTGCTGATAGAGGAGGCATATACATGGTGGACCACTGTGCAACAGCGAGTACCACCAGAGCAGCATACTTGGCAATTTTTCTTGGATGAATTCAAGAAAAAGTTTATCACCGAGGCTTACCTAGATGCGAGAAGGAAAGAGTTCTTATACCTGCGACAGAACAGAATGTCCGTTTCAGAATATGAAAGAGAATTTACCCGGCTTAGGCAGATAGTGGCTACTGACACGATTGTTTTCGCAAGTGTACGAAATCGCAACAAGTAATATAGTTTCTCAAGAATTGGCCTTGAATGATGATTCAGATGGGAGTGGTAGCTCCAGATTCAGAGAATTTCTTTAGCCTTTGGTAGAGGCAAGTCAAGAGATAGACAGGCCAATCAGCGTTCTAGACGCCAGCGGTCTTAGCAGAGAAAAGACCAGACTCAGAGTGCACCCAGTACACATCAGCCGGAGAGCAAGAAATTCAAAGGTGCAAGTAGTTCATCTGGTTCTAGGCCTCCTTTTAGTCAAGGCTTAGTCAGGGGCACTAATATGCCAGTAGCATCAGTGGTGGCTAGTTCTACCAGTGGGAGTCGAGGTTCAGGCAGAGGTTCTGGTAGAGGCACTGGTAGAGGTGCAGATTCAGCCGGTTATACTTCGTCACCTTGTGAGCATTGTGGCAGACGACATGGTGGAGATTGTTGGTTGGTGACGACATGGTGGAGATTGTTGGTTGGTGACTGGTAAATGTTGGACATGCGGAGCCTCAGACCATCAGAAGAAGGATTGTCCAAAAAGGGCAAGAGTTCCTACACCGTTCATAGTAGGCCGAGGTCGAGACGAGACCTCCGGAGTGCAGAGACAGCAGTCAGAGACTGTGGACAGGCCTGAGACCAGGGGTCCAGCCAGGGTTTATGCCATACGAGCCAGAGAAGATGAGGAAGCCCCAGATGTCATAGTTGGTGAGTTTTCTTTATGTGATCATAGAGTTTATGCTTTAATTGATCCTGGCTCATCTCATTCATCTCATTCAATACTTTAGTGTGCATACACCCTGGGTTAAAGGGTAGCGGTTGCACATGTGGGGCAGGGTATGTTGGTTACCAATCCATTAGGAGATGTAGTAACAACTCATACAGTGATCAAAGACTGTCCAATTGTTATTCATGGAAAGGAATTTCCAAGAGATCTTATGGAGTTGCCATTTAGAGAATTTGATGTTATTTTGGGTATGGATTGGCTATCTAGACATAATGCTCTAGTTGATTGTACAAAGAAAAGGGTGACATTATATACACCAGCAGGGGAAGAGATTACAGTAGTTGGGAAGCGGCGAGATTTTTTGAGTAATGTGATATCAGCCATAATAGCAAAGAGATTAATTCAGAAGGGTTGTGAAGCATACTTGGTATGTGCATTACACGCAGAGAAAGAAAAGTCGAAAGTGGAAGACATACCAACAGTGTGAAGACAATACCAACAGTGTGTGATTATCCAGATGTATTTCCAGATGAGTTTACTAGGGTTACCACCAAGGAGGGAAGTGGAGTTTTACCCATAGATGTCTATCCTGGAGCAGCAAACCAGTATCCTATTGCACCTTACAGAATGGCAACCAGCCAAGTTAAAAGAGTTAAAGACTTCCAGCTGCAGCGAGTTTATTGGATAAAGGCTTATAGGACCCAGGTAGCACCTTGGGGAAGCACCAAGTGTTATTCGTCAAGAAGAAAGATGGATCACTCAGACTGTGATTGATTACAGACAGAGACAGTTGAATAAGCTGACAATCAAGAATAAGTATCCATTGCCTCGAATTGATGATTTGTTTGATCAGTTAAAAGGTGCAGGTATGTTCTCTAAGATCGACCTCAGGTCGGGATATCATCAGTTGCGTATAAAGGAAGAAGACATCGCTAAGACTGCATTCAGGACCCGATATGGTCATTATGAATTTGTAGTAATGCCATTCGGTCTCACAAATGCACCGGCGGTTTTCATGGATCTCATGAACCGCGTGTTCATTCATACCTGGATCAGTTCGTAGTGGTGTTTATAGATGACATTTTGGTTTACTCAAGAGACAAAGTTGAACATGATAAACATTTGCGGATTGTACTTCAGACATTGAGAGATAAACAGCTATATGCCAACTCAGTAAGTGTGAGTTTTGGCTAGAAGAAGTTTCTTTCTTAGGACATGTGGTATCAGTTTCTTTCTTAGGACATGTGGTAGGTGTCATCGGAGGGTATCAGAGTGGATCCTAAGAAGATTGAAGCTATTGTTGATTGGAGACCACCCAGAAATGTCACAGAATGAAGTTTTCTGGGTTTAGCCGGCTATTACAGAAGGTTTGTAGAGAGATTCTCCATCATTGCATCACCATTAACAAGATTGTTGAAAAAAGAGGTTGTATTCCAATGGGATGATAGGTGTTAAAAAAGTTTTGAAACTTTGAAGAAAAAGTTGACTGAAGCACCAGTGTTGACCTAGCCAGTGTCAGGTAAAGAATTTGAGATTTACAGTGATGCCTCTCATACTGGGTTGGGATGTGTACTCATGCAAGATAGAAAAGTGGTGGCTTATGTATCCAGACAGTTGAAGCCACATGAATTGACTTATCCAACCCATTATTTAGAAGTGGCAGCCATTGTTCTAGCATTCAAGCAGCCATTGTTCTAGCATTCAAAGTTCAAAGTATGGCGGCATTATCTGTATGGTGAAAAGTGTTACATTTATACAGATCATCAGAGTTTAAAGTACTTACCAACACAGAAGGACTTGAATTCAGGACAACGGAAGTGGATGCAGATTCTGGCTAATTATGATTATGTCATTAATTATCATCCGGGCAAAGCTAATGTGGTAGCGGATGCCCTTAGTCGGAAATCCTTGTATGCTTTGAGCTTCATGAGAATTAGTATGGAGTTACAACAGCAAGGAGCTATTCTAGGAGCTATTCTCGCACAGATGCAAGTACAACCATCTTGGATTCAGGAAGTTGCAGAAGCACAGAAGAAAGATGCACAAATAGCCCTATGGGTTAAACAAATCCAGGCAGATCATGGTGGGAAATTTAGATTGGATAGCAATGGAGTTTGGTTTTATGCAGATAGAATTGTTGTACCACAGACAGGGGAGGTTAGACAAAAGATTCTGCATGAAGCTCATAACAGTCCATATACAATGCATCCAGGTAGCACCAAGATGTATCAAGATTTGAAGAAAGACTACTGGTGGCCAGGCATGAAGAGAGACATCGGAGATGTTGTAACAAGATGTTTAACATGTCAACACATGGTCAACAAGTAAAAGCAGAAACATCAAGCATGCCATCCGGGGTTTACTTTCATCGCCATAATAGTGCCAAATGGAAATGGGTACATGGAAATGGGATCAGATCACGATGGATTTTGTTACCGGATTACCTCAGACGCAGCGGAAGCATGATGCAGTATGGGTAATCGTGGACAGATTAACCAAGTCAGCTCACTTTCTACCGGTCAGGACGGACTATTCTCTGGACAAGTTAGCAGACATTTATGTTAGTGAAATAGTTCGATTACATGGAGTTCCATCATCCATTATTTCTGATCGTGATCCAAGATTTACATTGAAGTTCTGGGGTAAACTGCAAGAAGCATTAGGAACGAACCTGCATTTCAGCACTGCATTTCATCCTCAAACAGATGGCCAATCAGAAAGAGTAATCCAAATCTTGGAAGACATGATGAGATCCATGTGTTATTGAATTTGAAGGCAGTTGGGACAAATATGTATCTCTCATGGAGTTTGACTACAACAACAGCTATCAAGCGAGCATCAAGATGGCACCCTATGAAGCATTGTATGGTAGAAAATGCAGAACACCTGTATGTTGGACAGAACTTAGTGAGAAGAAGATTTTGGGTCCAGATTTGGTGAGAGACACAGAAGAGAAAGCAGAAATCATCAGAAGACGGCTGAAGGAAGCAAGTGATCGACAGAAGTCCTATGCTGATTTAAAGAGAAGGGATATTGAGTATTCAGTTGGGGATAAAGTATTTTTGAAGGTTTCACCATGGAAGAAGATCCTAAGGTTTGGACAAAAGGGTAAGCTAAGTCCTAGAAGCTAAGTCTTAGGGTTTCATTGGTCCATACGAGATTGTTGAACGGCGTAGGACCATAGCCTATCGCCTAGCATTACCTCCAAACCTTAGATCAAATCCATAAATGTATTTCATGTATCCATGTTTGAGAAGATACAGATCAGGACCCCTCACATGTGTTATCAGCAGACGAGATTGAAATTCAGCCGGATCTCAGCGTATGAAGAGACCAGTTCAAGATTCCTAGCCAAAGAAACTAAAGAATTGGCGGAAACAAGAAAATACGCATTGGTGAAAGTTTCTTTGGAGGAATCATAAGGACAGAAGAAGCAACTTGGGAATCAGAAGAAACCATGCGGACAAACAATATCCGCATTTGTTTTACAACAGGTAAACTTCGGGACGAAAGTTTTTATTGTAGAAAAGGGGAGAAACTGTAACATCCTCTTGAGTTGAGTCGGTTTGAACCAAAAGCCTGGTTGGGAGTAGAATGGATGATAAGTGGACTTGTGGACTTATGTGAATGTAAAGTTTGGACTTGTTTGCATCAAAACATACAGCTTGGGTATGAAGTTGTAGCCTTTGTATACTTGAGGTACCAATTAGCTATGTTACACAGCCAACTCACGTCTTCTAGAGACTACCTGTTCTTATCAGTTCAAGTTTCTATTTTCATGTTTATCATTCTCCTCTTACTTGTCCCGCTCTTTTCCTTTCACTCTTCAAACATAGTTAAGCATTAAGTCAACTGCAAGTAAGTAAAATTCCTTGAAGTGTGATGTTATTTCCTATTTCATTGAGTTATATTGGAGATGAGTTATGAATGAGTTATGAGAATTCTTGTGTATAGGAAGAAAGAAAGTTCCAAAGGTAGCAAGAAAGAGAAGCTAAAACAGAGCCCAGCCTTTGTGGCAAGACCAGGTTTATATCTCTTGTTAATTTCCCATGTTCTTTGCATGAAAAAGATTGGTGTGGAGTGTTGCTCATGAGATCAATATGTTGCTTATTGGTGGAGTGAGAGGATTGGAAAATGATGTGAAAAAAAACAGGGGACTGGAATGAGTTTTTATGAAACCTAGAGTTTGCTGGATAATTTTACCAGCAACTTCATCTTGATTTTTGACCCCAAGTAAATGATGGAACTAGGAATGTCATAGAAGAAGTTATTTGTCCTCTATGTGTTATCTTACCGTGGGCTTTGAATCACTCAAATTTGAAGTTGTATAATTGAGAGTTATGGCCAAAAGAACACAGACTGCACAATCTGGAAACACGCGCGCGCACCGCGCATGCGCGGTCGGACTTTGGCCAAAAACTTCTCTGACTCTCAAATGGCAACATCCTCGGCGCTCGCGACTTTCACATGCGCGGGTCGCGACTTCGGCCAGAAGCTCTTCTGACTCTCAGTTTGCGCATTTCGCGCTCGGCGAAATCCACAAGCGCGCTCGCGACTTCATCTCGCGCATCAGCGACTTGTGCTGCGCGGTCAGCGGACTTGAGCCAGAAAACCTCTACTTGAATCTCGATTTGCACTTAATCGCGCTCGTGAGGTTTTGACCTCTCTGACTCTCAATTGCACTTTGCGCGCTCGCAAGGTTTGAAGACGCGCTCGCGACTTCTCCTTGGGAAGCATCTCGCGCTCGCGACTTGTCCCTGTGCGCTCGCGACTTGTGGTTTCATGCATTTTGGACTTCATTTTCCATACAATTACATTCCTTTGCTCAACATACATGCATCCAATCATTGTAAAACAAAAATATAATATAAGAACATGGATTCAAACAACATGTAAGCAAATTTTGGTATCAGAGCAAATCAATATGATGAACTATGACGTTGTGAAACCATTTATGTGCTATTGTGTTACATTGTTGACATGCTAATCTTAAGCTCCATTGAGGTTAGGTTAGAAACCATGTAGATAAAGGCTATGTCGCACATAGAATAAGCAATCTGCGCACCCAATAACAGTTTTGGACTCCGGCTACAGGCCGTTGAGTGGATATGATTAAACCGTGCGTGCAAATCCGGTTAGGGGCACCAAAACGGACTAATTATTGGCATATGGCGAATCCGGTTCGGGGCCTATTAGCATACAGTTTCCATCCAGTTTTCATAACAGTTTATCTTATCACTTCGGTTTCACTTATAACCTTATGGAGCATAACAGATATTTAACTTGCTATTGGCATGAATCAGACAGTAAAATAAACAGTAAGAAAGATCATCGAGGTGAAATGAAAGCGTATGTTATGTGGATTATATGTACTTACATAATTCTTTCTGCATATATGTGTGCTTAATTATGTCTTTCTATATTGAGATATCCACTGGGCTTGTATAGCTCAGCGAGTTACATGTTTAACTCGCAGGTTTTTTTTTGAGACTGGTCTAGAGAGCGTCAGCTTACAACTGCAGCAGTTCGTTCATCTGTAGAAGACACGGTCTTCAGGGTAGCTCCCTATTTTGATATGTATCTTTTATTATTCTTTCATGGCATGTACAGGGTACTTGGGCCCATCTCATTTTGAACACTTGTATCATGTATATACATATTCAGTACACTAGTAATGTAAACGGCATCGGTATATATATATAAATATTCAGTATTATGATATCAGTATGTCTAATCATACAGTCAACCAGTGTTGTAGCATCTCGACTCGGTTCATTCGGGTTAACGGGTGGACCGGGAAGGGGTGTTACAAATTTTGGTGTCAGAGCCCTCGGTTTAATTTCCCCGGGCTTGAATGCATAAGTCAGTATAGTTCAGCATGTCTAATCATACAGTCAACCAGTGTTGTAGCATCTCGACTCGGTTCATTCGGGTTAACGGGTGGACCGGGAAGGGGTGTTACAAATTTGGTAGCTCAGGTCAGGGTTTGAGGCTTGGATTAGGGCTTTGCCCTCAATTTAGGTGCTTAGGTTAGATTTAAAGCTTTTTGGTAGATTAGGTCAGGGTTTGAGTCTTTAGGGATATGGTAGGTGATGCTCATATTAGTGCTTGAGGCTTACATTGGGGCATTACCCCTAGTTTGGGTGCTTAGCTCAGGTTGAAGGCTTTTTGGCTAGCTCAGGTCAATTTTGAGGCTTTTAGGCATCTTGGTAGCTCAGGTCAAGGTTTGAGGCTTTTAGGTAGCTCAGGTCGATTTTGAGGCTTTTGGGATATGGTAGGCAATGCTCAGATCAGTTGTTGAGGCTTTGATCAGGGCATTGCCCCCAATTGGGTGCTTAGGTTGGATTTAAGGCTTTGGAAATTTTGAGGTGCTCGAGTGAGGCTTTTCAGTAACTGAAACGTGCTCGATTGAGGCTTTAGGTATTTAGTAGCTTAGGTCAAGGTTTGAAGCTTTACGTTGGGGCTTTGCCCCCAATTTAGGTGCTTAGGTATGATTTAAGGCTTTTTAGTAGCATCGATCAAGGTTTAAACTATTTAACCAAAAACTTTGAGAGGGCATAACTTTTGACTCGGGTGTCCGGTTGAGGTGAATTTTTTTTGAATCCACTCAACTTTTCAAGCTCTATGTGCTGGCAAGGGTTCAAAGGAGCCTTGCCGCAGTTTCACCCCAAAATCATTTTATTTTTGTCTAGAATTGAATTTTTTAATTTTTTAAAGCTTGAGTCAGGGGCTTAGGTAGTGCTTGGGTTGGTATTTGAGGCTTAATTGGGGGGGGGGATGGAATGCCCCCAGTTGAGGTGCTTAGCTCTGGTTTAAGGCTTTAGAGTATTTAGTGGTGCTCATGTCAAGGTTTGAGGCTTTTTGGGTATGTGTTTCAATCGGGTACATCTCCTTGGGTAAGGATTTGTGTATAGGCCAACCACTAGTTTATGTTTAGGTTGACCACTACTTAGTGTTTTGGTTGACCACTAGTTAGTGTTTTGGTTGACCACTGGTTAGTGCTTAGGTTGACCAATGGATTGGTGTTTAGGTTGACCACTGGATTGGTGTTTAGGTTGACTACTGGATTGGTGTTTAGGTTTACCACTGGTTGGTGTTTTGGTTGACCACTGGATTGGTGTTTAGGGATTTCTTGGTTCATGACATGAAATGATCAAATCCATGGATGTCATGCCAAAATAGTTTCATGATTTTGGGTGCATATAATCTTAAGCTAGGGTCATTAAATGCTTTTGGTGGATTGGTTTAAGGGTCTAATCCGCTAGAGTTGGAATATAACTCGTCATTTGACCATGTCGTATTAAATGTAACGATTGGTATGCCAAACCCCTTACCCTACCGAAAGGATCGGACGAACGCAGCATCAGAGGTACGAAGGATTAGGTGAGCAGCTTTCTTGACCCAAGGCATCTCTAAGGAAGATTGCCCTTAGGTGATAATAGCAACTCGATTTGCTTAATTCTAATGATGGGAAATGATCCCAAATGATGCATCTGAATGTATGCAAAAGGCGATTTCTCGATTAAACCCAAATCGGAGATTTGAAATGTACTCAATAGTCCTCTTACAATATTTTTTAGGTTGAAAAATGTTTAAAGTCCCTAGTGGAGTCGCCAGCTCTGCGCCCCCAACTGAGAGCCATGGGAAAGATCCGAAGGACAGAGTCAATCTAAATGGACCCATTGGTCAGTTCGTCATGGAAACTGAAAGGAACTCCTTACGGTACCTTTTTTAGTTATGATTATGGCTAGGTTTAGTGCTTATATGTGTTGGGTTGGCTCTTTGGAGTGCATTGACTATGTATGGTGTGTTTAGAGTCACCACCTTAATTTGTTTTTGTTTTTGAGGAAAAATACAAGCTAAAAACCTCGTGATGTACTCCTTTTTAATTTGCCACAATGGATAAAATGCACTAGCCTCGAATCATTGGGTTCGGAGACTAGCTTTTTGGCTTCTTTTCGAATGAATCAACGGTCTGGGTTTTAATCGAGAAATCAAAATATTTGTTTTGCGTGGATGATAGTTATAAGTTACATGATAATACTTATAATGCATGGCAATATTAGGAATATAGACAAAGCAATAAAAGCATGAATAATTGAAAAGTGTGTAATTTAGAGGGGAGCCCAACTCTAGCCTCGTTTATCGAGAATTCTAGGTTGTGCAATACATTCCCCTAGATCGAATCGGTCAGTTCGGTCGGCGGCCTGCTACCTAGGCTAAAATTTGTAGGTATGTCTTCGTACCTCGTTTTTATAAGGATTAGGGTGCAAGGAGTTCTACAATCGATCAAGATGGTAGGGTTTTGCCATTTTTAGAATGGCTTGAAAAGTGACGGAAGGAACGGGCTAGTGTGTTGGATGGATCGGGCTTTGCATGCATAAGGTGCCGGTTGGACCGGGCTTGACAAATATTAGGTGCTGGTCAAACTAGGCTTAAATTGACAAAGTGTGGGTTTAGTGATTATACCCTACGTCTAGTAGGGGTTGGGAGGTCGGTTTGCACCTGCATTCGGCTTTGGAGTTCCACGATTTACCTTCTCGATCAAGGAGATCTAGTCTTGCTCCAATAAAGTAAAGGATGGGCACGAGGACCCTAATATAGTCTTTGTAATATTGTTAGTTAATGAATTATTGATTAACCCTAAGATTAATGAATAATGAATTAATTAACTAGTAGCTTTGGTCTAAGGAAGACCAAAGTGTGAGTGAAAGTCGAAAGGATTGATTTTTGAGAACCAAGTCGGCTTTTCGCTAACCTAAGGAAGAAGAGCAAAAATCAGACTGTATGGCCTTAGAATCGCATTTAAGGGAGAAAGAAAGTCATTGATGCTTGAGAACCATTCAATCAAGCAACAAGAGGTATGAAAATGAGTGGGGAGTGTGCCTTTTATAGGCCAAGGGGCTACCGGGCATTTACGGGATGGTACCGACCTCCTCGAAATCAGTATCGAGGACATCTGCTTCGATACCCATTGAGGTGCTTGGTAGGCCCTAGATCGGCACCGACTTGGGGCTGATTAGTGCCACAGTTGGGCAGGTCGGCACTAATCAAGGCAAAATTACTGTCCTGCCCTTACACCTTATTTTGGGATTTTTGGGCTTCTAGAAGTTCGTTCGAGGTCCAAACAACATCCGATCAAGCTTATTCTCACGATGTTGGAATCATGATGGAATTTCTTAGAACCGGTGTTGAAATCATGTCAACACCATCTAATCTTCTGGGACTAGGCGACGGGTGTTACAAACTCATTAGAATGGAGCTGACTGATGGCGATCTCATTATCATAAAAGAAAGATTTTAAAGGTTCGGATAGAGGCAGCTGATTCCTAGATCGTAAAGACTCCTCATATAGCATCATAGAATCGCTTCCAAAGGCTCATGGAACATATGTCTAAAAAAAGCTCGCCCTCATCGATGTCCAATGGAGTTTCGACAATCCTCGTGTTCTCTTTCCAACCCTTCGGCCCACTAGTTTTGGACTCAACAACTTCAATGTTCTCATCCTCAAATTGATCAACTAAAACCCAAACATCCTCATCACTAGACGAACCCATGATCCTGCCCAAAAAAATAAGAAACAATGCAAAAATTATAAAACTTATTAAAGCAAAGAAAACTAGAGAGAGAAATGGCACTTCTAGAGAGAGACTCTTTAAAGATCAAAAATGTATGAGTAAGGGAAATGAGGTAAGGAGATAGCTATATATATAGAGAAGCGAGATACTGAAGGGTCACTTATATTTAATGAGGTGACTCTTGGAGCTCCCCCTAGGTAAATGTACCATCACCTCGTATCCCTAAATAAAGCCGCTTGAGCTGTAAGGTATGGATAGTAGGCTCTCTGCCTAAAGACATCTACAATATTAGTAATGACAACATATAACAATACTAAATAATAAATAAACAAATATATGTGTGTGTGTGTGTGTGTGTGCGCGCGCGCGCATGTGTGTATGTGTGTTTAAATATCAAGAAATATTAGATTTCTAAATAACCTCTAACTAACAGATGATGTTTTCTCAGTATCCTTATCCGAATACAATTATCCTTCTCCCAATATATATATCCCCAATTAATTCTAGCAAAGGACTAATCGAAAAATTCTAAGTAATTAATAGGTACAAATTTTAAAAATTGATTCCTTTATTTTTAAATATAATTAAGATATTGTTGTTATTATGATTGAAACCTATATTAGCTCCTGATCTAGAATTGTTAACGGCATTTATACCTCGAATATGCTAGTGAAGTAGCAATATCGAGAGAAAAAGTTTATGATAAACTTTGAATTTATTTCATGTCCTTTTATCATTCAACAAAGTATTGAGCTCTTAATTAATATCATGAAAGTTGTCCAATTAGATTTTCTCCATTCCCTAAAGTGAATGGAATCTCATATAATACTAGACATGGAAGTAGTGAAATCCACCCAACTAGATTTGATGCATTCCCTAAAGTGGATGCAATAATATATAATATTGAGCATGACTAATGACAAAAATATACTTATTATTGAGAATATCAATAAGATCACAGTTGAAGTAATGGTCTTAGCAATTATGGTGGCCACGTAATTAAGAATAAATTTTACTACCAAAAATAATGTGAATATATGAATATTGGTTATGTACTTGTTGTACAGCAAAATATTGAAAGGCAAATTTTGCTTTGGTAGTAAAAAAATATTTAAGACCTTCGAAAGAGCAAGTATTACTACCTAGAGAAATGAAAATTATGCATAATGCATTAAGTTCCAAAGTTATTCATTAAATTTGATATCATACACAGATAAAGATTTAAATAAATATCGCTATAAGTCGAAAGTTTACAAATCCAAGTACTTTATTATTTCAAAGCAAATTAATTATTGAGCAATCACCAAGTAGAGTTCGAACTGAACTGCTTGCATTTTCTGGAATATATAAAGGGAAATTATTGATCGATTCATCCATCGTGTGGATTGTTTAGATATTTTACAAATTCATCCAAAAAATAGGTACATGATATTACTAACTTGCAACCTGAAGTTAGCAAAGATCATTGTCAACTTGCAACCCAAAGTTTGCAAGATTATTTGTGCAATTTTGATTAAAATACATTTTCCAGATTATGCTACTAAGCTAATTTGTCTTGAGAATGATGGTGAATTTACATATCAAGCCTTTAATGAGTATGATATGTGTTAATTGAAATAATTATAGTGCAACCAATTGTTTCTTTTATTTAGGCTCAAAATGATTTAGTATAATCATTTATTAAATGATTGGAATTAATTGCAATACAAGTATTATGAGAACGAAGCTCCCTATTTTAGTAAAGGGACATGCTATTACTTGTAGTAACACTTACTTGCATCATGCCAATACATTATTATAAGTTTTCCCCTTTATAATTGATTTTGAATCAGGAATAAAAAATTACCCATTGAGGAATTTTTGAATGTGTGGTATATATTTTAACTATTCCACCACAACGCAATAGGAAAGGTCCACAAAGAAGGTTGGAAACTATGTCGAATATGAATTTTCATCTATCTATCTAGAAGTTTCAAGTAAGAAAGTTACTTATGGCAAATTTGCTAATTGTTATGCATTCCAACATTAAGGGAAGAAAATAAGCAGTTAGAAGAATAAATTGATTGGAAAAGAATTATCGTTGTTATATCTTGATCCTCATATAAGGCAGTGTGAATTTAAAAGTTTAAAATATAATTCATTTACAAAATATTGCAAATTAGTTGCCAGATATATACTGATCCAATATGAGATAACTAAATCTCACATACTAGATGCAAATTTTCATATTAGAATTAAAATCCCTAAAGGACAAATTATCTATGCAAATGAGTCTAACGCACGCCTGAAGCGTGGAAGAACAATCGGTTCCAAGGATAAAAATCCTAGAAAAAGAAAAGGAGCAAATATTCAATATGGACAAGCTCTAAAAGTTCAAATTGTGGAAGAAGTTCCTGACATGAATAATAAATTTTCAGAAAAAACTCAGGTACTTGAAATGAATGAAAATTATGAAATCTCAATAAATTATGTCATGTCTGGACAAAGGTTGAAACAATATAAAAATAAATGTCGACGATATTTTTTTATATGATATAGTGCTTAATTTTGCAAAAGATTATGAGGATCTTGAGTATGAGTCTATTAGAGAATATAGACATGAAATTAATTGGTCAAATTAGAACGACACATATGGCATTTACTTTGCTTGAAAAGTTTCGAAATTTTAGTCTGGCATTCAAAAAATGTCAAGCCAGTGGAATATGAATATGTATTTTGCAAAATTGAAACGGGGTCATGAGATATAAAGTAAACTTGTTGCACAAGTTTTTCAGAAAGAACTGACATTGATTGTGAGGATAAAATCTTCGTGTGGTGTATGCAATTATAATTCAATATTTGATTAATCTGGCAATTCATATAAACTCAAAATGCGTCTAATAGATAGTAACTGCCTATTTATGTGGCTAACTTGATATAGATATCTATATGAAAATCTCTGAAGGATTTAAGTTGCTTGAAGCATAAAATTAAATACTCAAGAAATTTATTCAATTATGTTGTATAGAGCTCTATATGGATTAATAGATAATGATATCCATGAAATATTGAAAAATGATTGAAGCAAGCAAATCCAGAGCCCGAGAGATATATTAAAGATTTCTATATGGATTAAAGAAATTTCAATACATACTGTAATACCCTGAATTTTTATTTTCAAAACTCGTGAATTTTTATTAAATCAAAATCAGAAATTACGATTGCTTGGGCTGCAAATTCAAGCCCAAAACACATTATCGGAATTACCAGATTGAGAACCTTTAGATATTTTCAAGAATGAATATGGAGCCTTAACTATTAATGTATTTTAAATATGTAAATGTGAATGCGGTTACTGCATGACTTAATTATCTTAAAAATCGAATATCATGATTATTAATATTAATAGAGTAGATTGAAGAAATGTTATAGAATCTAATTCAATTAATAAAAATAAATCAAACCGGATCTATAAACCAGATGAAAATCCCGTAAACCAAACAAAAATCAAGCTAAATCGTTGCGTTGGATCAAACCGGCTCGAATCGAACAGGAATGGCTCAGAACTCTCTAGACCCATCTTCTCCTCTCTCTTTCTCTCTTCTTCTCTTCTTCTTCGCGCATGCAAGGAGCAGCGCCGCTCCTCCTCCTCCCCTTCCCGATCTAACCACCTGAGCTTCTCGCCGTTGTCTCCTTGTGCAAGTCCGGTCTCGTCACATCGCCTCTCTGATCTCATTTCTGGAAAACGCAGCAACTAGACGAGCTGCGATTCCCCTTTGGCGAGCGGCGCAGCGACACCTCCACTGGCTCTCCAGGGATCTCGTCATCATCGAACGGCTCCAGTCTCATCCTTCATCGATGGCGAGCACCGAACGTAGGTGAGATGCAGTGGTCGGCGTTGGAATTGACGGAGATGACGATAGTGGCACTAGACCACTGCCAACCCAGTTCGACCGACTGGAGTGCAGATCTCGCGTAACTGACGCCAAAATGGGGCTCCTGACGAAAAATCGAGTTGAATAGTATATTCGCGATAAATTTCTGGACAAGGCCGATTTTCCGGCCACCGTGCACGGAGGCGGTCCGGCGACCGGCCAGCGACACTCCGGCAAGGCACCAAAAGGCAGAATCTTCCTCTCCTCGTGTAGACTGTGGATTCGTCGTCCGATTTTCGATCGATACACCCTAAGACTCAATTCGCAATTTTCGAATAAATCCCGAATTAATGAATTAATGAATTAATTGAGTATTTAAGTGAATTAAATTGAACATTGTTAATTATAGCCCAGGAATATTAGTTATAAGATTGATATTGAAATGAGAATTCTAGCCAATAATTATATAAGTTAATTTTCAGAGTTTTAAGAAAAATAAATAGGAGGAATAATAATTTATGGTATAGACAGGTAATTAATGGTATTATGGAAATATGCTCGTAGGATAATATAAAGTAAAATTTATTATTATTATTAATGTAATTAGAAGATTTAGTTAAAAGGTATAAATTAGAAGATTAAATAAATAAAGAAACTATATATATAGATAAATATACAGTTTCGTTTGATATGTGAGTAAAGCGAGTAGTAACCAAAACTAATAATTAAGATCAGATACATTTCTCGAATTAGACATCTTATTTAGAATTTTCTTATTATTTTAGATGTTTATAAAGTCCTGAAAGGTGAAGACAAAAGCTGGAAGCACACAGTAATAAAGATAGTCCTTTAAAGGACAATAAAGAACTGTGAGTAGTGTTAGATAATTCGCATCATCCGTCTACATTCATGCATTCACGGCTAAATGTTATCATTCATTATTTTGTTGAATTGCCATATTAAGATGCACTATTTGTTGCTATTAAAAATTGTTTGATTACTTGTGTTGTGATATTGCTGTGCCTTGTTTGTATTCACGCTAAATGTTTAGTATTCAGTTATTTTGATGCATATAAGATGGCCACATTTGTTGCATTAAAAATGTTTGATACTTGTGTGTGATATTGCTGTGCCGGTTTGTGTGGAATTGAGAAGTGGGTCACCAAATGGTTTTTGAGGCACATACATAAAAGTTAATGGACCGATTAATGATGAAAATTATAAAATTTGGACCGTCGCCGGGTAAATGAATTCTCTGTATGATATGGAAAACCACAGGATGGCTTCTTGTTGTTGCACACCTGATAATCTAGATTTGATCGCAGCCCGCAGGGTGGCCTCCTGTTATGTGCGCCGATCTAGATTGGATGGAGACCACCGGGTTGCCTCCTGTTGATATGGAAAAGAAAAGAGAGAATGTAAAAATAATGAGAGGAATGGTCGTGTGAGGATTAGACCAGTCGGCCAGGTATGGGGGATTGGCTCTCTGGGTGCACATGTCTAAGAGGATGGGCCATGTGAGAGCACGGCTCGTCGGGGGTTACGATGACGCCACTGACTAATTTCCACGTGATGTGATTATATGAAGGTGATAATAATTGTGATTGCTGTTGTATTGCCATTTGTGTGACAAACTGCATAAACGCAATGATCAAAACTAAATCGTAGTGACCAATATACAACTATATTTACATTGATGTGTTGGGAGAGGGTATCTATCCTACTCACTGAGTTATGCACTCACCCTTCCCTTCCTACCTTATTCCAGGTATGATGACAAAAAGAATCCGGTGAGTCAATCGAACGCAAGTACGATCGGATAAAATTAATAATCATCTGTATGAATATGTTAAATGCAAAGATAGTGGAATTATGATAGAGTTACGCAATGTAGTTCCAAAATGTTTAAATATAAATAGAGTACATAATATTTATTATATTGATTGGACTTGAATATATTTTGAAATCAATATTGGCTTGAATCCACATGTGAATAGGAAAACGTAGATGCGAAGTTTTGAAGTATACATGCCTTACTACGGGCTTCGGGCCTTACAGCCCAACCCATGGCCTAGTGTTGTCCGACCATGGAAACTGGGTTCGTGGGACAAAATATTAATAGATCATCAATGATAAAATATTATATTATTTTATGATTATATTGTATTATACTATTCATTTGTTGAAAGTCACATGCTTTCATACTTTTGATATTTACTTTATATGCTATCATGAGTAAGGTGTTTTTTTGATCAGTGAATATTATTGAAATAATATTATAATATTATTATATGTTCATGAATTTTTATAGAGATATTTGAATATAAATTTATCATTATTTGATCATGAACATTATTGGAACTCCTGAAGAGCTTCCAAAACTTATAAATTCCTTAGGGAAGAGTTTAAGATGAAATACATTAAGAATATAAAGTTTTGTTCGGCCTGAAGATCGAACATTTCATAAATGAAATTTTATCTATGAATCTACATATATGACTAATGTAACACCCGCCGCCCAATCCTGAAAGACCCGACGGTGGATGCCACATTCGGTGCTGGAGGCACCGTCCTAACCTCCATATAAATCAATTTCCATATATAACTGAATTAGAAGTGATTGAGTATTCCA
>NW_023590845.1:0-63183 GCF_014843425.1 Jatropha curcas
GTACGGTTTAGAATCGCTGTAGTTCAATCGGATTCAGAAAGTTGGTTTAGATAGAGAAAGCAAAAGCAGGAAGTGAATCAATTCTAAGATAATCAGTTAAATCTCCAAGAGCTTGTCGTAGATTCTAATTGGGTCAGAGGCAGTTCGTATAAAATCGACAAGCGAAGAGGAAGTGGGACTTATAAGACTAATAGAGTAAGTGGATAGTAGATTAATCAGCGAGAATTTACGGAAGTCTAGATATCGAAGTCCTGAAGTTTTTGACATGAGGTTTAACAAACAGGGATGGAAGTTATGGGTTTCAACCAAAAAACAGTATTTGGCTCAACTTCGTGCGGTTCTAGTAGGTGTTTATCCTTCTAGCTTAAGGCATGTTAGATAGAAAGCAATAGAGGAGTATGGACTATACTAGATTTAATCGGGAGGAAGATGGATAGTAGATTAATCGGGAAGTGACAGTCTGTGAAATTCTTGGATATATCGAAGTCTGAAGTTTTTGACATGATTTACAAACAGGATGAGTTTTTGACATGAGTTTACAACAGGATGAAACTTATGGCTTCCAAACCAAAAACTGTTGATTTGGTTCTAGTTCTTGGGTTCTAGAGGTGTTTCAGTCATTCTAGCTTTAAGCATGTTGAGAAATTGGACAGCTGGAATTAGTAGTATTTCTAGCTACTGTTGTGTCAAATTCTAAAATGAGAATCAACGAAGTTTCAGTAGTTCTGTTAATAGATTTCTGCCACTTCATGTGAGAGCAAATTGTGATGATTAGTGAGGATATTGGAGTTGCTACTTGATGTGAATCAGATGTCAACTAATGGAAGATGATCAGGTAATGGTTGTCACTTTCCTCAAGAATAAACAGTTGTAAATCTATATGTATTATGTGCTGTGTTCAGTTTAATGAAGCTGTATATTGAGTTTCCAAATGCTTCACTTTATATTTAGCATGATTTTAGTGTTTGTGACTTGTATGATTGATTTCTGCTTCTCTGCTGCAAATAGATTGATGTACTTGAAAAATTCATAAGCTGATCTGAGGCAGGTTGCTTCGTTACAGTTCATGAGGATCAAGATTGAAAATAATAAAATGTTGTTTTCTTGCTACGAACTAATGAACAATTTGCCAGATTTTGCATGGCTAAAACAAAAAATTACTGGCATTGCTAAAACTTATCCAAATCCTCCCTTCTTCCTTCCACCTCCCCCTCATGTGCACTTGGGAATTAAAAAAAATGAAAAAGAAAAGGAGTATTTTTATGCCAAGTATGGGCACTATTTGGTTTGGACTTTGGTAGGAACCGAAAACGACTGACCTGTACGTCCAGGGTCCTTTTGCTGATTTTTACTGATATAGAGTGAATAAGTTAGATCCTCGAGAGGAGACTAATGGTTGAGAGGGCAGATAAGTGGATGTAATCCTAATCTAATATTTACATTAATCAGTTATTGTTTATGTTGTGCTTATGTGGGGATTAAGGAGAATCATTAACAATTTTGTATTGAATATTATAAGGGAATGAAAATAATTTATCAGCTAACACTAAAATGTTCAAAACTGAGTCAGGCCAAATTGGCTTCTGTTTGGGAAGTTCCCATCCCTTGTTGCATGGACTTCAGATCGACTATCAACTAGTATAATGCATCTGGGATTACTTTTAAGTAGCCAGCGGTGAATAATCTCTACACTGTACTCAGATAGAAATGTTTAAAAAGTGGAAGTTGCAGTGCATGGATGTTTAGATTTGTTTTTTTTTTTTATGGTTTTTGATTTCGAAGTGCCTGAGATATAAGCAAATTGATTTAATGTGTGTTGAAGTATCTGAATATATTTTGCATTTCATATCAGGTCTTTTGATAACACACAACAATCTAGGATAGATAGCCTCAACAAATCTTTAGACATTTTCTATTAGGAAGAAAGGGTGATGTAGCATCATAGACACAGAAGGTCCTTGTGGCTTGCACCAGTTAGTGTAGAATTCCTTTTAGCGTTATGGACCAGTGACTCATTTTCTCTTTGATTGTTGATGCATATTATTAAGCCTATAATTTGGCAAGCCAATGCTTTAAATGTTTGTGATTGGGTTGTGTTTGAGTAATCTGCAGCAGATAACCTGTAAATTGTATTCAAATGGAAATGTTTAAATAGTGAAAGTTGATAGACAATGTAAGTTTAGATTTTTTTTTTATATGCTTTGTATCTTTTAAATGTCTACTTATGAACATATTGATTTATTATGCTGTTGAAATTATTGAACTTTTGGTGTATTTTGTATCAGCTGTTTCTTTCCAATGACATTCGGCAATCTAACATAGATGACTATAAATCTTTAAATAGTTTGTATTAGGAACATTGATGTATAACATCATAGAGAATCGTTGGGGTTGCACTGACTACTGAAGAAATCATTGAAGCATTATGGACTATCAACTCTTTGCCTCTGTGATTGTTGATGCATCAAAGCTTAAAAGCATATTTTGAAGTTTTAGAGAATTTATAAATTTTGACTGCTAGTACCTAAGGTTTAGTAAACAAATATGGTACATGGTTGAGACCTATTACCTGGGTAAAGGCTGGAAACCATTGTGGTTTAGTGATGAAACTTGAATTTGATATCTTGATTAACTGACCCTGCTACTTAGGGGTGGCTGGTTCAATGATCTAGCAGTCACAGTCCTAGAAAATTAGGAACTGGGATCAGAATTCGTCCTCCTGATTTTAGTCTAGTTTTGGTTCTAGTGAGGCTCAGTATTGGTGCCTTTTTTTTTTTTCTTGCTGGAACCCTAAACTGGAACCAACCTGGTCCCTTTGGTTTGGGTTTGAAGCAGGAACTTTCAGGCTGATTCTGGTCCAGTTACAAACCAGTCTGATTTCTGGTCCAAGCTGGATTGGTGGCTAGCTGATAGCATTCCAGATCCAGGCCCAAGGCTTATTCTAGAAGGGGCAACAAAAGAGTATAGAAAATGAATAATGATGGAATCAAGACAAGCTTTACCACGTCAGCTAGAATTATTTTTGTACTTCCTTTTTAAAGTAGCACAGACAAGTGGGGGGAAAGGAGTGTATCTTTTGAGCATTCTGTTATTTTGGCAGTTATCTGCACGCTAAGCCTGGGGTTGCTGCAGCCTCTTTGTCTTTTTTCCTGTCTTTGATTGTAATTGCTGTTTCCCCTTGTAATTCTGTTTTCCCTTGATTTCCAAGAATATTCACCAGCAGCTGTATTGACAGATTTGGCTTAATACAAATTTTCCTCATTCCTCATTCACTCTAGATTTTCTTTAACTTTTATTGAGAATATTGTTTGCATCGTTCTTTTACTCTAACACTAGCTGTGCTGGTAAAATATTGCATGTTGAAATTAGGTGTTGATTTTATTAAGTAGCAGGGTGTCTTGGATATGTATATATGTGAGTGTGTATCTGTAAGGCGGTGGATGCTGAATAAATATCAACTTTTGTTTGTAACTAGGTCATGTTTTTGGGTCTTCTTAAACATATTAATTACAAAGAAAAGGAAATATATATTTAAGTGAAGTACTATTTAGTCCTGAGGTTATATTCAAATAAATTAGTCAGAGGCCCTTATTTTCAGAACTTAATTAGGTACTTCCTCTGTATTATCTCCACTACTTAATCCTTCTTGTATTAGAAAATCACTTGTTTTTTAGATGGAAAGGTTGCCAATAGCATGCAAAATTAGAGAAAAGTCCAATCGGTCAAAGACTTATTGAAATTTCTTTTTTTCCATTGAACATAATTTGCAAGTGAGAACCTTCAAGAACCTTTTTTCCCATTCTGTTTGGATTAATCGTGGTATTATTCTTTAGTCTTTCCTACAGAAATAATCATTTAATTGGTTACGCATGGCCAATATCGTCCTATGCTTGTGACATGCCAATTATAACACAATTGTGTGAAGTAATGCCTCTAAAACGTCAGATAAAGGAACTCTCTCATTTATCTACATTAGGCTGCATATTTGAGAATGGATTCTAGTATCTTTGCTTTCTGTTGGATGCATGCCTGCTGTTATAGTCCAAAGACCAGGTGTCTGCCTTTTATTGTCAAGCCTTAGGTCTCTTCTGCTTTACATCAGTATGTTGGCAGGACCTGCAAATATCAAAATTGATCTATTGCAAAACATGTTGGTATAAGGTTGTTGCAATTGACCTAAAACTGCACCATGTTGTCCTCTAAAAATTATCTGGTCGCTTTCTTGGCCTGATTATTTGGACTGCCAGAAAAGAAGAAACATAAAGAAAAAGCACCGGAAACTATGAGAAAGTTTAGATTGATTGTAGGTTCAGACAGATATACATTGTCTTAAAATTATCGCAAATCATACATTCTTGACCAACCTTATCTAGTTTTTAGGGTTTGTTGGCAATGGCTGGTAAACAATGCCTCGGTGCAATTGTTTTGTTTATGTTGTTTCTTATGTTCAGATGACTATTACTTGTATGCTTGTTCCTTTTCTGTCTGTGTCTGTCTCTCACATTCATGCATGCACGCACACATGGTCATGCTGAATGAGCATTAAATTCTGGATTGTTTTTTCACCTTTGAGATGCCTCATGCATGCATTATCCTGGACTCTGTATCTTTAATATATATCCATTGATTGGTCCTACTGCCAGGATCATCCCCAATACGATAGTGCGGTATATCTCCACGCAAAACCTTATCTCTTGGGGATGTTAGTTTTTTCTGCACTTGAAGATGGGCCAATAATCTTGTTTAAAGCACAAGATAATCTCATTTGATTCATCTCCACATCGAGTTTCCAAGTACTTGTTTTGTTAAGCTAAGGGAATTAATCATAACTTGGTTCCTGTGAGATTACAGTGCACTTTGATTTTGTTGACAATCATCTGAGTCAACACTTTTTCTTCCACAACTTTTCCTTCTAGGGCATTAGTGGTATAGTGGCTGTTGCACTGATCTTCCACAACCGTTCATACCCATGTTAGTGGATTCCTTTTTCTGTTCTGTTTTTAAATGTTGTTGCAACTCATCAAAATTTTGACTTTACAGGGAGATGATATGAGCTTTATCACGCGGATATTCATCTTTTTTGGTGCATAGATAAGACATTTACTTGTGTCAAGTGAGAGGTGGTGACATGTTCTTTTGCTTGATGTTGAGTTGAAATCTGGGTGCTTTTCCTTCACAAAAATGTATGCAAACGTTCTTGTGGTTTTAATTAGTACACGAGTTAGTCAGCTTAAATAATGGTAAGCTAAACTTTCTTGTTTTGTTCAGGAGTTGCTGTTTCTGTACTACATACGAGAAAACAGTAAGTTCCATTGTCATTATGTGTCTTGCATGCAGATCATTTAGAGTGAGTTTGGCAATAAACTAACCAGTTTATGGAATAACACCCTTTTTATCTGTTTGAAACAAAACAGTTTGAAACTGTTGTTAGTTTTGAATTTTTATGATTAGATCATGTCCAATTTGCTCCAATTCTAGTATAATGCTTTCTTCAACTACAAATCAAATAGTTTTTGCTTGGAATGATAAGGGGAGAGATTATGGTCTCAACTAGTTGTGCTCCCATCAAGACGTATGCTGCTACTAATGCTACCTTTTCTTTCCTATTTATTTTCACTAGCAGGTCTATGTATTGCGTCTAATTGGTGGATGCAAAATATGGGAATTAGATGGAGACAAGTTGGACATGTGCTGAATAAAATATAAATCCAGAGGATTAGATTGTCTATATGAATCAATTTGTTTCTAATGGCAGTGTAACAATATTAAAAAAAAAAAAAAAAAAAAAAAATTCATTTTTTTTATATTCCCCAAGTGCTACTTTTATCTTCACTAGCAGTCTAGTATTGCGGTAATTGTGATCAAAGATGGAATTAGATGAGACAAGGCTTGGACATGCGAAATAAAATATAAATCCAGAGGCATTAGATTGTCTATAGACATCAATGTTTCTAATGCAGGTGTAACAAAAAAAAAAAAAAAAAAAAAAAAAATTTTCACCATAAAAGTTATTGAAATTGCATAAAAGGAAATCCCATTTTGTGCCCTATACTTTTCTAGTTTTTATAAAATTAAAAAAATTTAGGGACATTAACATGTGTTTTACCTCATACTTATCTAACAAGCATCACTTCAATGGGGGCAACAGTTGGTATCTTTACAGAGGATATAGTGGGTGTGAAGGGACAGTTTCCAGCTTAAGCACAAAAGTTAATCTGCCTGACTCAGCAACCAAAAATGATTTTGGTTCTATCAACCTTTTTAGAGCAATCATGGCCCAGATTAGCGACAGAAATTAAAGATTTAGCAGCAAAAAGATAAGCACAACCCAACCTCTCTCTCTCGCTTTCTAAACTTTTCTCTGAAGTGAAAGCTTTAAAGTAGATGCATACTCAAATTTGATTAATTTTGAATTTAGTTTTTTAATTTATAAAAAATTCTTAATTTTTCAATTTAATTAATGACTAATAGACAATGAAATTAGTATTATTTAGTAATTATTTTTTTGTCTGAGTAATAAGCATTAATAGTGATTTTGTGTGTGGAAAAATTATTTTTTTCCAATGTATGGTTATTATATATGATTATTTTTACAAAATATCAAATAAACTATCATTATTCAGTCATGTGTGATTTAGTTGGATTTTTCACTTATGTAAAAAGTAAAAGGCCTCGAGTTGAAGTTCTTTCGACCATAAGTATTTTTTATTAATTTGGTAAGTCTAAAGGAGGGCTGTAATAATAGTTTTTTTTTTTTTTTTTCAAAATAAACAAATTATTTCTTGAAAATTGAGCTGAGAAAATAAGTAAAACATACTAGAGTTTTTAAAAAATGGGCTGACATAATAATATATATATATTTTTAAATAAACAATTTATTTCTTGAAAATTAAGCTGAGAAAGTAAGTAAAAATTACTATTTGTAGTTTTTTCTTTAGCAATTCGTTCTTTTTTAAAATAAATATTACAACAACTAAACTTTAATTCAAAGCTAATTGAGGTAGATATATAAATCTTTATTTCCATTTGGCTCTATTTTAAAATGCAAATAATAAAATAAATAATTTAAAATGGGAATTCTTTCTTCTAAATTTGAAAAACAAAAGCTAAAAATAAAAAACAAAAATAAATAAATTTTCAACGGATCATACTCAAATTGAGCTCGAGTATTTTTGAATCATTTTGGAGCCTAATACATGATATGAATTATCAACAAACGTTCAATTTAATTATGTCCCTCAAGATGTATGAGTTTTTTTAATTCATTAAAAGATATAATAGACTGAAATGACACCGAGAGCTACAAAATAAAGGTAGTTTTTCCCTTAACTCATTAAATAGGTAAAAACTCTTCGTGTGAATGAAAAAACTACTAGATTAGACCTTGTTAACAAGAAATTATATAAGTTGATGAGAGAGAGTACTTCTTATTTGACATATGAATATAGCAATAAGAAGGGATGAGCATCATGCTATGTAAATATCTTAAAAGCCAACCAAATTGATGCTTTTTAGTTCTCTCAATTCTTTTTGGTCATGTTTTAATTTTTTTGGAAAAAGATTAATTATTTCAATTTTATTTTATTTTAATTATAAAAAATATATATTTATGGATATAATATACATAAGAGTAGTGACAAAACCATGTTGAACAGAATTGTCCCTCTTCTCTTAAAAAACACGCACAAAAAAAAGTAGAAATTACTTTGCAAATCTTGCGGTGTAGATTCAGAATTTGCACTTTTCTTTATTATTCTCTTTACCTTCAACCTCTTTTGATTTAGATATTTAAAGATTTGTCCCCTAAAATTGCTATGTTCGCCTATGTATTAGAGCACATTTAACATTTTTAATTTTTTTTTTTTTAATTTCATATTTAGAAGTGTGAGTTTTCTTCAACACCATGTTGGTTCGACTTTCTTCCATTTTTCGACTTCCTTTAAATTTTAAACTGAATAGACTTTTATTTTTATAAGGTAATGGCATTTTGTTATGGTTTAATTATTTTAACTAATTTACTTCACTTTTCAAAAAAAAAAAAAAAAAAAAAAAAAAAAAAAAAAAAAGCTCTTACTACTCTTTCACAAAAAAAAAAAAAAAAAAAAAAAAAAAAACTGAAAAAAAAAAAAAAAAAAAAAAAAAAAAAAAAAAAAAACTGAATAAACAAATTAGTAACTTTGATGTTTGAATTGTTAATTGGAGAGGAAACCAAAATTCAGCAACACTATTTTTCCCCCTACTATCCAAAATCCCTCTCCCTAATGTTGAAAATGATAAATGAATTCTATTAGTTCCAGTTTATTTGATTGAGATGAATATACTAAGAACAGAATAGCATAAAGTTGGATTGTATTAGATTAGATTTCACAAAGATATGCCTCATTATTCATAGACACACCTCTCTACTTGAATAGACAGCAGCCAAACCTGTCCATGGTTCGATACAAAAAATATTACACAAATAGTAATCCAATTTTGCTAATTTTATTTCTTTAGTTACAATTTTTTTTTAGTTATTAAAAAAGGATATTCGAATTTAGATCTATAGTCAAATTATATATGCACTTACCATCAGATTATAATTTCTAGAATGATTCTATTTTGAAATGGAGGAATTATTTAATAATAAATCGATAATAAATTTACGCTTGTGATTAATTTGATTATAGGTAGATCAACCACGTTGGTATTATACATGATTTATAAGTGTGGAAAAAAAAAAATTCCATTTATGATCGGATTCTAAGACTAAGAGCCTAGAATTTAGAGGCAAGTTAATTATGATTAGAAAAATTGCAGTGCTCCACCATGAAAAGTTGCGCACTCTCCATCAAACCATAGCCACCAGACACCCTATGTGTCGAAGTTGCAATAAATTGAATCTACACCACAAAATATTAATTGCTTACATTTGCTAATCAGCTTAATTATAGAGTTGAATTGTTTGTGTTAATCTTTAAGTCTGGAGCACTACATTAGATTATTTTATTAAACTTCTTAATGTATACAATATTATATATATACATGATGAAAGACCAAAGCTACTAACATCATTAGCAATAGGTTTTTTCTTTCTTTTTTTAATCTAGCTATTTGTGGAATTGGAAGGCAAACAATATATACATATTATAAACCTGTTTTATTTATAGTATATTTTATTTATTTTGCAATCAATTCTTTTGTTGACGCCAATTCAAAAATGGGTCCAACAATTAAATGTGTATTAGTTTGTGTAAACAAGCATACGGCAATCGGTGATTTCTCTTTTAACACTTAAAACCTAAAAACTCTCTTTTTTTTATTCCACGAGCGATCATCGTTGGTGAGCTCTCCCAGTAATCACTCATTTCCCTGTTTGGTTTTTGTTTTTTTTTTTTTCAAATAATTTTTAAATCTGTAAACAGATCTAAGTTATTGTCGCCTAAATATTGAGATTTATTGTTGCTCATATCTTGAGATTTTGTTCTCAGATTTAGTTCTGAGTTATTGTTATCACCAGTATGGTGATTTTGTTTAGCATTCTGCCAATTTGATAAGATACTTTAAATCAAGATTGTCTTTTTTTATTTTTTGTATAAGTGGTTTATTAGTAAACTTTCTATATAAAAATATAAAAACATATCGATCTGTATCCCATATCTGTATACAGTTTTTAAATAATGAAATTTTTAGTTTGATTTCTTCTCAAAAAAAAATTCTATCTCATTATTAATAATTAAATTTCAAATATTTTTTCTTTAAACTTCTACAAATCCTTGAAATTTATAGTATATAATGAAAGTCAAATAATGAACCAAATAGTTTAAATTAGGAGTCTTCGTGTTTCTGTTCGATACCGTTTGGTTTAAAGATTTATTTAAATTGAATTTATAATGGTTGTTTGTAAAAAATTCAAATCGAATCAAATGATTAAAAATATTAAAATCAACTGAATCTATGAATGCGATTTGGTTCAGTTGATGCTGTATGTATATATCGTTTTCAGCTTTTTTTTTTTTTTTTTTTTTTTTTTTTTTTTTTTTTTTTTTTTTTTTTTTTTTTTTTTTTTTTTTTTTACGGCCTCAGGAAATAAAATTAAAACATATATTTCTTTATTCTTCAATCTTACAATAATTTTTGCATTTTAATTCTTTCTTAAGTCATTAATTAAATTAAAATAATTTTTAGCCTGGAATTTAAATGTTGATATTATTAGTCATATTCTTTCTCCATTTATTACTAAAAAAATTATTAAAACCATAGATTAACCCATTTATAATTTTTACATAATATGTAACTAATGTTGCTGATAAAAAAAAATAAAACTTTCATATTCTATAAAATAATTATACCATGATTTATCTAATTAATATAAACTATATATAGTTTAATTGCCGCCAAATATATAACAATAGATGCAAAGGAAATTATCATTCACAAATTTCATTGAATTATTTATCATTAATTCATTGATTTATCATTTAAGATTCTTTGTGTATTTTTAGGCAAAGAAAAGAAGTTAAAAAGGCACTTACTCATACAAACATGACTGTTTGGGAACAAATAATCGCTTGTGAATGGATATAACTGTTTGTGAAAATAAAATAAAATAAATATTGTTTTTCAAACCATCATTGAATTATATTACTACTTCCGTCTCAAAAAGATAATCATCTTTTCTTTTTGATTTATCTCAAAATATAGTCTATTTTTCTTTTTTTTTTTTTTTGCATTATAGTGAATTCTTAAATTGTCTATTATACTCTTATTAAATTTTATTTTATTTTCAATAACCCTCGTTAAATTATACTTATTGCTCTAATATAATAATTACTCATGTGTTATTTAAGATGAACATAATAAAAAAGCTGTATGAATAAAATTATTCTTTTAACCATAATAATAATAATAATTTCTTAATCTATGTTAAAATAGAAAGTGGACTATGTTTTTATGACGTAAAGAGTTTTTAATATAAATATAAATTGCACACCAAATCATAGCATAGTAATAAATGTATATACGGCATGATAATATATTCAGATTCGAATCTATTCCCCAATGCTCAAAAAAAATATATAAATATAAATTTTAGAAATTCACCTTCCCTCAATTTCTTTCTCTAACTCTCAACCTAATATTCAACCTATTATAATAATCCCCATTTAGGTTGTAATGTTATGCTCGCAATTATTTCGTGCATAAAGTAAAGCATCTTTCGTTTAAACTCGTCATTAGTACAAGCTTTTCTAAATTCTCACGCTAGATTCTCATTGGCTAGAACCTGAAACACATTATATAAACACATGATTCTTGTGTTACCTTCTCAATTTATGCACATTCACAAAGTCAGTTTATCTTCTATTGAAGCAACCTAGTTTTACGTAAGCTTTTTCTAACCAGTCAACTAGACAACTGTATGGTAGACAGCCTTTTGAATTCCATAACCACTTTCTATATTCATATAAACGAATTCAATTACGTATTCAACGTCGTGCTAAACGTGCTAATGTAATCTAATTGATCTTTTTATTTATATGAGGAGAGAAGATAATACAAGTGTTATTTTAGCTCATCGAAATTGTAGCACCACTCAACAAAATTTCAATAATACTAAAGTTGGATTTGGATTCCAACGTGTTTTCTAGTATTTAATTCATCATTTGAAATGTATAAACTTTTGTAATTCTAAAAATAAAATCATTTTAGTTGAGTTATTTGATTTCTAGCAACTGGAAGCCACGTGCTAACTTATATAATATTAAAGTATAAATTATTATTTAGATTGAATGGTTAACTTATATTATACTTTATATATACAGTAAATATTTTTTTAGTTTATGTCAATGTGCTGATTTATACAGTTTTTATTATACGTTAGTTGTTTTCATTTTCTTTTTGAAAGAAAACCAAATTGATTTATAAAAATCATCATATAGCCTCTATTATACATTTTATAATTAATTTACATGTTTTATTAATAACTTTTGTTGTAATCTCTTGTAGTAAATAATTATACATTAAAAATAGAATAAGAAAGCATTTTAATAAATCAAATTAAATATTTATAAATAAAAATAAATTTTTATTTTTATTTTTTAGCCAATCAAGATCATAAAATTATTTTTAAAAATTATTAATAAAATTATACTCTTTAATAGAAATAGGATTTAAATTATATAAGATATCAATATAACTAATTAAATTTGAGATAAAAAAATAAATTTTATTATTTATTTTTGACCAATCAAAGATTCATAAAATTATTTTAAAAATTATTAATAGAAATTATACTCTTTAATAGAAATAGGAGTAAATTATATAAGATATAAAAATTATTAATAAAATTATACTCTTTAATAGAAATAGGATTTAAATTATATAAGATATCAATATAACTAATTAAATTTGAGATATTTAAAATAATAATTTTTTATCTTAGTTTTAATTGGTTAAAACTAAGATTATTTTAGAATATCTTAAATTTCACAAGGACAATATCGGCAATTTCATTATTCCTCTCTCATTCTCACTTTTATATATAGTATAGATATAGATATAGACTAAATATTTTGTAGACTTGCACGTTGACTATGCTTGTTATGTATTATTTTTGTATCTACATAATATTAAAACATAAGTTTTGTTTAGATTAAAATAAATGCAAATGGTTAATTTATCTTATATTTTGTCGTACAAACTACTTACAATGCTACTACTTATATACTTAATTTTATTTTTATATAATGAAGTGATCTAAAAAGAATGTTCAACCCAATCCCTAGACCTAATCATTTGATCCCTACTTTGGTCCCTAAAATAAATGTAGATTTTTAAAATCCTAATAGGTGTCCAAAAAAACAAAAATCAAGAAATCAGTTAATCTCTAACCCCCCGCCCTCAACCCCAAATTAATATCTATGTACAACTATAATGAAAAATAATAAGAAATTATTTGTTACTGCTAGGTAAAAGAAAAAAATTGAAAAAATGATTTGAATTGATAATGAAAATTATTTTGACTATAGTCCCTAATTTATAAATGAAAAAATGATTTGAATTGATAAGAAATATATGCACAAATACACGAGTTCTTGAAACTCTAAAAAGTAATCCAAATAGTTCTAGTTTTTTTCTAATTTTCTAAACTCTATTTTCTTTTAATTCAAACAAATTTATGATATAAGAGAAAAAATATCAAAAAAAATTAAAAATGCTCAATCATCAATAAGTTATCTATTTATTGCAAAGAAAATAGAAATCTCTTACTAAATTAAGATGACAAGTAGTTATAAATTATTCAGTAACGAAAAAGAAAATAAAAAATTATTATTATGAATAAAATTCTTGAAAACTCACTTAATAAAAAAAACGTTGCAATGTATATAAATATATAAATAAAATATTATATATATATTAAATTAAAATTTTAAATTGTGTATCATCCCATTTAATTATGTAAATTCTATTTGAAAATTTACTTTTTAAAAAATATATCCGATCAAATAATAAAGAAAAGATTATTAATAAAAATAATATACTTTATTCTTTTTTTTTATCTCATCTTTTTTTTTATCTTCTCCCTAAATAACATATAAATATATATGACTGTATATTAAAAATTATCTTTTATAGAATTATCCAATCTCATCGTAGGAAATATAAAAATATTAAAATTTATTTTTAGAAAATATATCCAATCACATCGTAGAAATATAAAAAAATGTTAATAAAGAATATATTTTCTTTCTTTTTTTATCTATCTCCTAAATAAAATATTTAAATTATAATCAAATTAGAATTAAATATTTAATAAAAAAATATTAAAAGAAATTTCAAATTCATATATATTTATTAAAAAATAAATTTAGTAAAAATAAAACTTAAAATTTTGAAATGCTTAATTATTTACGTGTTTATTTAAAAAATAAATTTTTTTTTGATTTATTAAGAGGCCTGATTGGCCTAAATAATACGGACACACAATAATGAATAATGCTCCTCTAGAGTCTAGATTTATCAAATTGATAAAAATACTTGCGATTGAGATGAGAGAACTCAAACTCGAGACCTCTCACTCTTTATATAAGTGAAAAGACAATTAGACCACATATGATTGGCTTAAAAAATAATTGCTATAAATATATCCAATCAACTAATAAAATGTAATTTTCTAATTGATTGTGACTAAATTTATTTTAGAATCTCTTAAATTTTATAAGGGTGTTATCGAAAATCCATTATCTCCTATATTTCCACATTTACATATAGTATAAATATATACAACATAATTGTAAATAACAAAAATTTAATTGAATTTATTGCATAGTTATAAAGTAAGTTATTTCAAGAAGTATGATTTCCAGCAATATCATAATATCGATTTTTATATTTATAGTAAATACAATTGAAATCTATTAAATAATTTATTATTTGTATTGATACATTTAGAGTAGATCAATGGATTTGGCGGATTAACCTTCACCAGATTCAAGAATTTGGGGCCGTAAAATGTGGAGCGACAAGGAGAAGAGAGAGAAGGAAGAGGGGGGGGGGGGAAGAGAAGGCAAATGAAGGGGGGGGGGGGGGGGTTTGTCGCCGCCGGACAGACGGCAGGAGTAAAATATGAGCCGTTAAAAAAATTAGTAGAATTGATTTTATTCAAACGTATATTTCCGATGGTCGGAAAATAAATTATTTTTTACCAATTATAAAAGTTAGTATTTTAAGTGACAAATTAAAGGTCTAAAAAAATCATGGGGGGGGGGGGGGGGGTTGTCGGGGACAGACGGCGGGAGTAAAATATGAGCCGTAAAAAATTAGAATGATTTTTATCAACGTATATTTCCGATGGTCGAAAAATAAATTTATTTTTACAATTATAAAAGTTTAGGTATTTTAAGTGACAAATTAAAGTCTAAAAATCATAAAATTATGTATACCTATCTTCTAAATTTAGTTAGAGTTATAAAATGAATGGGGTCTAATTCTATCCCCAGTAGTTAGCTCAAGAAAAAGAGAATTAGACAACTCTTATATTTTCAATAAAGAACTCATCTCAAACTAATATGAGATAACTTTTTAGTATTGGTTGGTTCAAACCCAAGTAAATCAACATAGCATATTTTTTAATTTATGGATTCCAACGTTTTATCCAATTTACCTCATTTTATTTATAATATAGTATTAGAGCAGGTTGGCCCAGTTCAATTATTTCTCGGTTCACCGGTGTTGGATTGCGTTTCAGTTCAAACTCTTGTTTGGATGTCCAATCCCAATGAGGCCTATTCAAATTCAAGGGCAAAAAGTTCAGTTCAATTTTAGGGAAAGAATTTCAAGTGTTAAGTGTCAACCGATGTCCAGTCCTGATTACATTTGAGGGGGTCTAATAAGAATCTCACATCAATCAAATATCAAATCTATAAAGGACATATAAGAATGGTAAGTTAATTAGCTAATTGATTAGCACTAACCTCTTAACATTGTTCAGGCAAACTTCAATCAATAACTTAGATTAGTTTAATTCTCAAAGTACCAATCACCCTATGAAAGCCAGCATATCGATACTTAGTGGAGTTGAAAGAAAAAAAATAACTTGAATTAAAAAATTAAAGTCAAATATTATGACATTGTTAGCACTTCAAATTAAAATGTTTATCACGTAATAATTTTGTAACCTTTATTTATATACAACTTTATATTCTCAATTGTACTAAAATAGTAATTTAAAATTTTTAA
This sequence comes from Jatropha curcas, assembly GCF_014843425.1. The sequence continues at coordinate 15,718 of NW_023590845.1, forward strand.
TTTAAAATTTACACGGAATATAATTAATAAACAAATATTTTTCTAAAAAAATCATTTAAAATTTTCAGCATTATATTATTCAATGCTTTAAATTTAATTAATAATTTTTAGTTTTTCCAAATGACATACAATTAGGACGCTGAGTTTCTAAAGAGAGTATATGTGACATCCAAGGTGAATTCCACATTGGCTAATGTACATAGGATGGACAAGCTGCAGACTAGCAAGAGGTCTTTGAGGGTGATAAATCGTCGCTCTCATAAACAAAATCGTGCGGACTGAACCTAAAACGGATAATATCTTACTAAGGTTACATAATCATTGTTGTTGTTTAATATGTATATATTATCACATGTCTATTTGGTTTATAGTAGGGAAGCTAGTTTAATGGTGATATGCAAAGGATAATGGCCCATTAACCAATGTAATACTAATTTATTAAGCATTACCATAAGATGCTTCTATTGTTGGCATTATACTTATCATGGCATTGACAATTAGGATTGTGATTAGCACAAATTTGGAGACAGCTTGTTCATCTTTTCTCATTTATGCTCCAACTAAACCACTTTGATAATAAGAAAGCATATAAAACCTAATTGAAATGCACTAATCTAAAAAATTCCACAATGTGATGAATTGATTGTAATATGCAGTTTAACAGTGGAAATGTTCGATTCATTTTGAATAATTTAAGAAAGTGGTGTTCAGCAACAACTTTTCAGTAGTTTTTAGCGTTTTGACCTGCTATTTTTTATAGTGTTCAGTAACGTAGCGTTTGAACTAACTTTTAAAATTTAAGATAGTGTTTTATAAAAAGTTAACCTATTTAACGTTTAACTTTTAACAGTTTATGAAAAATTACTCAAACAACTAATAGTTAAATGTTACTAAAATATCTAACAAAATAACTAATTTTGCCGAACAGACCAAACACTCTTTAAATAATTTCTTTTCACCATATTCTTTGGCCTATATACATTTGGTTCTTTGAATTTTAAAATAAATAAATTCATCAAATTTTATAAAATTCCTTTACAAATATTGCTACTAATGGAAATCTGATTGTATTTTTTTTCTTATTAATTGCATGAAACTATTATATTTGAATCAAATTCTATTAAATTTAATAAAATTTGCAAATACTCTAGTTTAACAAGTTTATGATTTGACTTGATTTAAGTTGATTAAAATTTGATTCACCTTACAAATGAATTCTAACATATCTAAAATGTTGGCTTGCTTAGTAAACTGTGCTTGTTTCTCATTGTGTTAAAATTAGACTTTAACAAAATAGGAATAGGAAAATAAATGGAGTAAGAATAGGAATTGCTTTGTGGGCATTCAATGGAATCAGAATTACTATTCTATGTTGCATATTAGTTGAACATATTTTATATTCTCATTCCTACCTATTATATTTTTTATTATTATTATTTTTATTCCATTCCATCTTTTAAATGTAGTCTAAGAAGTAACTTCTAAACCTATAGGTGGGATGTGAAGAAAAAAGTGGATTGTTGAACTCTACTAAGAAAGAAGTCTAGTTTTGATTTACAGATAAACTATCCCAAATAATATTCTCCTAAAAAAATTTTTCACAAAAAAAAAAAAGGTATCATAGCAAATGAAAAATTTCATTTGCCAACCAAATGTCATGGTTGGTCTTTTCATTAATGTGAGGAGTAGAATGTCTCGAGTTTGAATCTTTTCGATTAGAAGAGTTTTTACCAATTTGGTGAGTTAAAGAGAGGACTAATTCATGTTGTATAGCTCATCATATTCCTTGTCTATGGCATCATAATTAATAATAAAAAAGATATATAGAATTTTATTTATGAACTTCTCATGTATGCATTAACTATGTAATTAGAAATGGGGTAATTAACTATTTAGTCTTTGAGTTTTGATTAAAATTATTATTACATCCTACTATTTGGTAAAACTTTTGATTCAGCTTTAAAATTTAGCATTATTAGAGACTATTTAGTTCTTCTATCTAAAAAATAGTTTTTTTTTTCCTTTAAATACGCTATAATATTTGACTATTTGGTCCTTCACATTTAATATAATATTATTGTCTCCGGCACCGAATTTGGCATCTGTCATCGGGTCTCACGGGACTGGGCGGAGGGTGTTACATATTTAGTCCTCATATTTATATTAGATTATTATTTAGTCTCTCATTTAATTGTAAAATTAATAATTTTTGAATGGAGGGATTTAACTAGATAAAATTTCATGGATGAACAATAATTTTACCAAACAACAGGAATGTGATAATGATTTTGATCAAAATTAGGGCGTTTAGTTCAGCTCATCCAAGCAACTGATAGTTGTTTCATCAACAATTGTTAGTTGATAGGAATCTCAATTATCTTAAATTTTAGAGTTTTCTCATATCAGCTAGCAATTGATATTTATATTATTTTTGACTTAATTAACTTTATAAAAATAATTACAAGGAATATTATTTTTTAAAATTATAATTATTTTAATCAATCAAGTGTGGCCTGATTGATCTTCTCACTTATGTGAGAAGAGAGAAATTTCAAGTTCGAGTCCTTTCGACCACAGTTGTTTTCACCAATTTGATGATCCAATGGGAGGGCTACCCCTGTTGTGTAGTCCGCAATGTTATTTCTGCCATCAAGGCCTCCGACGAATTAAAAAAAAATATAATTATTGTTTCAAATTATAATTTATAATTATTTGTTTACTTCGTATTTTTACAAAAAGATAGAAAAGTATTACAGAAGTATTGCAAAACATTGGCAATTGAAGCTATCTATATATATAATAGCCTAAAGCAAAAAATATTTTGTAAATGCTGACTTGGTATCCTCCAATTTCAGAATTTCTCTTTTTCTTTTTTTTTTTATAAATTTTCTTAACTTTTAATTTTTTTTAATAAAAAACATAATTATTTATCAATTAAAAATAATATAATTTGCATTGTTATCACTAATAATATTTTTGAAAAAAAAAATTAAATTCTAAATCTCTTTAATTAATCTAATCTCTTTATTACGGTATCATCTACAAAAATTTTAAAAAAGCTGACTTGATTACACTATTTATATAACAATGCACCTTTAACTATTCTCCTTTTCAAACCACTCACAGTTTGATTCAACAACTTTTTTTTTTTTTCTTCGTCTATATTGTTTCTTTTTATTTTAATATATTTATTTGTATTCCTATTAAATTTTGCTATTTTTTGTTTTTCAGATTATGAACTAAAAATAATCTTTTCTTCATCAAAGGTAACATTAGCTCTTTCATATATATTTTTTCTTTTTTTTTTCTCTTTCTTTTTTTTTTTTAAGATTAACTTTTTTTTTACTGTATAATTTTTTTCCTTCTTCTTCTACTGCTTCATTTATCTCTCTTTCTATTCTTATTGGCTCACTATTTTTTTTCCATTGATACCATTGCTAAACAAGAAAGGTTGAAAAAAATTCGAAGTTTAAATCTGATCAGGTATCACTTCTGTATCGTTCTTTTATATATTTTTTCTTTATTTTTTGTACTTTTTTGTATTGGTTCTCTTAATTTTATTTGGACTATAAAGATATTCATACTCTTAAATGAATTTTTCAAATGATTTTGTTGATTTAATTGAATTTTTATATTATTTTGAATCTCAATGTTTGTATAATTTCTTGGAATGATAGTCATCAAGCCGAGATGTGTGATGCAAAAGTCAGGATAAATCTTATTGCAACTTGATAGAAAGTGAAGGATAAATCTTAATGTACTGCGAGAGTTATAATTAAAAAAAAAAAAAAAAACTGTATAAAAAACTTTGAATAAAAAAATTTTCATGTAGTGCGAGAGTTAAAGATTAGCTAAAATTGAATTAATAAATTAGTGAAAAATTAGGGCCTTGGAAATTTTTTCAATTCTTTAAATAAAATATATTTAGATAAATAATTAAGCCTTCTGAATCTTAGTCTCAATAAATTTGAATTGATTTGTTAATTTTGTTGGAGAAGTACATGCAAAATCTTCTTTGGTTAAAGAAACTTTCTTATATTTTACTCTGCTTCTATTGTTGGGAATTCAATCATTAATTACTCCTTTTTTTTTAGTTAATATTATCTCAATTTGTTATGATGTTTCATGTGAATTGCAGCGTAACATCCCATCGAAATACACATTTTGAAGGATTTTACTTATCCTCTTCAACTGAAACAACAAGTGTAATGACTAATCTAATCGACCTTTGTAATAGCAACCATTTTTGAGTAAGTAAAATCAAATTAAGATATTGCTTCTTTGATTAATTGGTAATTGGATGAGAAATTTAAAAAAAGAACTATAGATAAAGACTTAAAATGATGAATCTTGACAGCGTTTTTCGCAAGCGTACGAAATCGCAACAAGTAATATAGAGTAAGAGAGTATCGTATCCACAGGGATTGTATATCAATTACTAAATGATGAATCTTGACAGCGTTTTCGCAAGCGTACGAAATCGCAACAAGTAATATAGGAGTAATTAGCAGTATCGTATTCCACAGGGATTGTATATCAATTACCAAATATGGTTAAACCTATTATTATTTTAGACGATAAGGAAAAATAAAAATTTGAAGTAAAAACAGAAAAGATCAAGCCACAAAAATTCAGGTGAAAAAAAGAAGTCAGAGAATTAAATTACTTACTAGGGAATTTGATTTCACTAATTCTATCCAGGCTTATCCTAATTAGTTCATTTAATCAATTTTAAATTGTTCAAGTAGGGAGAAACAACCTAGAGTTACTAATTCAAGCTCTCCCGATGTATTGTTAAGCTATCTAATCCAGTTTAATTACCTAAAACTATTTAATATGAAATCAAAACATTAAATCAGATCATTAGGTATTTATGGGTTGTTTTTGTGAATTCATAACTTAATAATCAATAAATAATCAATAACTTATGAAAACCCCCCTTGAGTCAAACCATATAGCTTACGCATCAAGTTATTATTCTCAAGTAACTTATTATCTTTTTCATGTCAATAACCCTTCTCCCGATAATGATTATTGAAATAACTCAATCCAGGGGAAATTTTCTGCCTGGAAGCCTTAAGCACAATAATAAGTTATAGCAAGAACAATGGAAAATAAATTTAATATTATAAACTGGAATTAAATTAAGTTACATCAAATCCCTAGTATAAGAGTTTAGCTGGACATAGTAATTAAATTAAACTCAGTCATACTTGAATCATCTCAATCATGCTTGAATCATTCATTATAATTAAAGACAATAATAAAAGAAAGAAACAAGATGAAGAGTTAGAATAAAAACTATATCACAACTATGTGGGTGGCTTCCTTGACCCTTGGCACAATTATTTGATGCTTGAAGTCTTTTAGAGAGAGAGAATTATGTAAAGAATTGCACAAAAACGAGATCCCCAGCAATGAGAAGTTTCCCTCTTTATATAGAGCTCCTGGAGGTGAGTCTAATTCCTTTTAGGAAATAGAATCCTTATTTAGTGCGCAAAATCTTCTATAGGAGATCATAACTGTTTAGGCTTTTGATTTCCTCTTAATTAAAGGGACTCCTGTTCCCTCCAAAAATAAGTCTAGGGTCTTGGCTTAGTATGATTTTAGGAAACTCTATTGAGGCGGCCCATGTGAGAAAAAGATGGATTTGCGTTATTTGGTTACCGCATAATTCTGTTTTGCGTAGCACAGGGCGTGCTTTTATGGCACGGGGCTGGGTGTTGCTTTAGCTTCTGGACAGTCTGGCTAGTGAAAGCCAAAGGGTGTGCTAGTGAAGCACGGCGCTAATGAATCCCTGAGGCACGGGCGTGCTACCAAGCACAGGAGGGCGTGCTTTGCTGTTCTGTCACTCCCGCCTAGAATGTCATGGGCGTGCTAGGGCTTGACCGCCCTGATCCCATTTTTATGCACGCCGTGGCCTTTTGACACCACCCCATGGCCTGTGCTCTCTTCTGTCTTCCTTAATTTCCTTAGCTTCTAGCACGTATTTGTGCCTTCTAGCATGGCCTGGGCGTGTTAGAGGCTAAGTTTTTTGCCTTCCTTGTTAAAGTTCTTGTTCTTTGCGGGCCCAAATTCCTACAATTTTCTCTTAGAATCAAGCGGATTAAGAATCAAGGGAAGCTTGAACACAATTATACTTAAGAAGTGAATTAAAATTACAAATTAAAGTAATAAAAAACTTTACTAAAATTTCTAATAAAAACTATATTAAAAACACTATAAAATTAACACCTATCAAATCTTATCATTTAAAAGATATCTAGAAGTGAATTAAAATCAAATTAAAGTAATAAAAACTTACTAAAATTCTAATAAAAACTATATTAAAAACACTATAAAATTAACACCTATCAAATCTTATCATTTAAAAGATATAAAAATTTTTTATAATTACGTGAGAATAACTGAACTGCAATAAAGTTATTATCGCAGTACACAGACCTTCATTTAGTTATTTCACAATTCCATAACTTTTACAAGAAATGATTATTTTTTACAGCACACTAATACATAACCTAGGACAACCAAGAATGAAAAGAGTTGAAGAAGAGTGAACATCATAACCCCTAATTAATTAAATATTTTATTTTTACCAAACACTTTTATTTTGAATCACTATATAAATAATTAACTATTAAAATTTAATATTTAATCGCCGATACTTATTATAACAGTTAACAACTGCTAAAATATCTGAAATCGCGGAACATGGGGTTTAACTCATTTTAGAAAACCCATAAAGGTAGGCGAAAAGTTCTGAATTTGCCATTGAAAAAACGAAACAGGATATCAGCGTAAAAGTGTTTGTGCTAATTTCACCATCCAGTCATCATAAACCTTTCTTCATGTTTTATTATTTCTTTTGTTTCATCATAACAAAAATAATAATAATAATAATAGTCCAATTTGATTTTGTCACGAAGATAACCAAAAACTTTTGAATGAAGTGATTTAAGTGGCATGGAACTGATGTATGTTATCTGGAAGATATTATTATTGAAACAACATTTTAGTTTATTGACTTTGACTAAAATAAGAAGATGGAAATTAATTTGAGATATTTAAAATTTAGTAATATGTACTATTATTTTACGATGGGAAAAAAATATTATGCAATATGGAATTTGCTTTCTAACTGGATAAGCAAACTGTTGTTTCGGTTTGAATTAAACTGAATTAAAACAAAAAATATACAATTGAATTTTTTACTAGTAAAATTGAATCAGATCGAAGTTGATATCTAAATAAAATCGACCCATTTAGTTTGATCATTTTGGTCATTTTCGGCCATATCAATTTAGTTTTAAGCCTATCTGATTAATTTTATTAAAATTCAGTTGAACCAAACAATAATTTTGATTCAAATCAAATAACTGAGAAACTGAATTTGCCTTATGCAAGTTAAGCGAAATGGATTGATTCGATTTTCAGTTCAATTCATTTGGTGCTTTTGCACAGCTCTACTTTCCAATGGATTTTTCCAAGTGTAATCGATCCAACCTAACTAGACTCAATACCAATAGACTTTATCGTGCTTGCTTCTATATGGATAAATTAATATATATTTGTCAGTTTTTTTTCGGTTAAATACATAAATTCACTTTTGTATTTTCGTTAAAAAATTTTGCGCATTTCAAAATTTTTATATCCTTAAAATTACAAATGTTGGTAACATTAAACACTTCTTCATATTAATAACAACAATTTTAATAATTTTTACTTTTTATATCTGAAATTTTGATTTAATATATGGTTATAACTTTTGAAGCAATAATTTTAACATTTTAATAAATGTTTAAACCATATAACTTTTATCAATCAATATACATTTGAGCATGAAACTTTAATATTGAAGTTTATGGGCATGTAAAAATAAGTTTATAAGAGCAAAAACTCATTTTGCACAAAGATTAAAAAATTAGTAAATAAAAAAAAATTCAGGTAGCAAAACCATTCAATTGAATCAACTCTTTAAATTATTAATTAGGAGTAACTTATAATATCTTTCTGAAAAAATAATTAGGACTAACTTTAATGGTGATTCGAATCTAATTGAATCATACTGATGGAGAATAAGCATGCAAAAACGGATGTGCTTGTCAATTATGCTAATCCCCTCCCTTTTATTATTCATTCCATTAGAAATTGCAGCTTTTTTTTAACAGATAAGGACGGATATTGTGATGGGTAAAACTACTGTAAAATTTTTTTCAAAATTTCTGTATTGGTGCAGAATTTTTTCTCCACCGTTAGATTTAAAATAGATAAATATAAATCATTTGATCTAAAATCAAATGGAATGACTCGATACCTATTTACTAGATTATCAAAAGTATATTTTCGTTTTTTCAATATATCAAAAGTAGTTTATATATATCAACAGTAGTGGATTTATTTTTTATTTAATATATCTAATTTTTTGTTAGTAAACATGAAAGAAATTATTTAATTGTGTGAATTTAAATATTATTTCCAAAATAAATAATTATCTAATATATCAAATTCATTTACTCAAAATAAATTATTTAAAATTTTAATAAAAAACTATAAATTTTTATTTATTTTATTATTAAAATTTTTAGCATGTATTTATGCAATTAAAATTGTATTATATACATGATATCTCATTATCGTGTAATATAACACTTTTAATTAAGAAAACTGAAATTATACAACTCAAATGTTTACTTGAAATTTCGCTCATTTATAATATTTAATTATATAAATAAACCCATGTGTCTAAAAAATTATATAAATCGAACCATATTAATAGAATTTTATTATGTTATTTGAGTCATATAATTAGATATTATTTATGAAAAATAACTTTATATCAAAGTTTAAATAAAAAAGAGAGATTTTAAATAATTTAATTTTCTTTTCATATACATATAGATAATCCAACCATATAAGGTTATCTTTGTTATTCTTTGTTATCTTTTATATTATTTATACAAGAGTATAATAATATGAAGTCAAACCATATAAATATTATTTATATAATATCCTATAATATTTTATTATGTTTTAGTATCACTTGCTTACTCTTGCATGATGATGAGAAAAAAATATCATTTTTAATCCTTATTTTGGAAAATATTATATTTTTTTATATAACATGTTATGAAATAGAAGAGAAATAAAGAAAAAAAAAAGATGTAGTTAAGAAATATAAAAATAAACAAATAAAGTCACAGGTTTTGTAACCTACTATAAAAGATTTTTTTAGGTTTCTATATGCATAATTATTGCAATGTGTACATTATTAAAAATCTATTATGATAATTTTTTTTTCTGAAATAATTTTTATTTCTTAAGTGTTTCAGTCAAACAATTTTCTTTCATCATTTTATACATATTATATATGAAATTTACTTTTAAAAAAATAAATTATTGTATTATATGTATTTTTTATTTTTTTGTGATTACGCATATAATAGCTAGTACGACAATTATAAATATAACAATTCTTTATAATTACATTAATGACAAATGTGGAAGATTACTTAATTTATTTTTTAAATATAAAATTTAGATGAACTTATTAATGAGCCGTAAATTTCAGGTACTGAATAATAATTTGCAAAAAGGAAAAAAAAAAGAAAAAATAATGGAATATCTCGGTCATATTGCATTATGTAGAACAGTATTCATCGAATAATATTATAGGTAGATTACTAAAACTTGAACTTAACTCATTTAGGGAAGATAAAAGACACTAAAATACTCATTTGGAAGAATAAATTAGAATGATAATGACAAGTTTGACCATTTTCCATTTTAACAATAATTGCAAAAAAAGATTTTTGATTCTTTTTTGGTCTTCCACCAAATCCGAAACTCAATGAGTCAACTTGGCAAATCTTCCGCTATATAAGAGGGCCAAGCCAAACTTGCTTTACCCATCAGCTAAATTAGCTTAAACCACTTATATTATACATGCAGAAATTTCACATGGAGCCAAAAGCAGAAACCAGAGCAGGTGATGATGAGAAATGGGTTTCTGATGCTTCTATTGATCATAAAGGCAGAGTTCCTCTCCGAGCTCGCACCGGCGTCTGGAAAGCTTCTCTCTTTATCATCGGTAAGAACTGAGTTGCTCTTCTGTTCAACAGTATTTCATCAACACTTGCCATCTACTCTTTTTTTTTCTAAATCTTCTCTTCAATCATTATTTTTATTATTATTATTATTAAGAAGAAAGTGAAATTAACAGATAAATTATACTATAACCCAACGAGAAATATAAAATATTATAATTAAATTGTTGATATTAATCATAAATTATTTTATATAAAGCCCTTTTCTTTTGGATCAACTTTTTATCTTCCTTTAGAAAAGGGGGTGAAGGGGAAGAAAAGAGAGTATGCAATACATCATAACGTGTGGATTTGTGTCCTTCAACTCCAAGGCCTGTTTTTTTTTTTTTTTTTTTCTTTTTATCTTTTCCTTTTACGAAAAGGGGGGTTGAAGGGGAAGAAAAGAGTAGTATGCAAACATTCATAAACGTGTGGATTTGTGTTCCTTCAACTCCAAGGCCTGTTTTTTTTTTTTTTTTTTTTTTTTTTTAACATTGGAAAGACATAAACCATACAATAGAATTGGATTTCCTCTGCAAGATCAGAAGTTAGATTCCTAGAACAGTGTTTACAGAAAAAGACAATTATAAATCCTAAAGTAAGATTAATTTCATGTTTAATAAATATAAGGGAATTATTATTAAAAAATGAAAAGGTAGAGGCAAATTGGGAGAGAGATTAGAACCCGCAAGTTGAAAATATGCAACGTATATTTATTTGGACTTGGGTCTATCAATACTAAAAAAATTAGTACTATTTAATTAGCTAACTTGTTTGACCCTCTTATATGCCCTTTGTGTATTTAGTATTTAGTATTTAGTCGAGGATGGAATTCTTAAATTAATTCTTAAAAAAGTAAGAATTAGAAAGAATGTAGATTAAATTAATTATGCACAAGAATTGGATGGGCGACAGTTCACTACAGCACTAACTAATAAGTTAGTAGTGTTTTTAATACAATGCATATATTATTCTATATTTAATTTTTTTATATATATATTTACCATTTTTATAATATGTTTGTAGTCTTTTGCTCCCCTGTTTCATTAAAAAAAAAAAAAAAAAAATCTTTTGCTCCCCCTGTTTCATTCATTAAAAAAAAAAAAAAAAAAAATTCTTCTTGTTCTCCCACTTTTATTCAGAAAAAACAAAAAATGTTTTAAAGGGTGGTTAAATTTGAAATTCTTTGGAAAAAAAAAAAAAAAAAATCTTCTTGTCTCCCACTTTTATCAGAAAAACAAAAAATGTTTAAAGGTGGTTAAATTTTGAATCTTGGAACTCGTTCATTTCACAATAGATACTCAACTAATAAATTATTAATTGTGGTTTGATAGAATGTAAAAATTAAGTTTAATTACAGCCTATAAAATTACATTACCATATAATGATATTTCTTTTTGCATAAATAAATAAGGCATTACTAGACTTATCCCGTCAACTTTAATTTATAAAAAAAATTTGCATATAAAACAAACAAATTACTGTTGAAAAATATAAAAATTTAAGTTAATTCTGACATTATGAATATAAGTTCTTATGTAGTAAACCCATGATTATTTGTAGGATGTTTATATAGAGTAACAAGCTAATATAGCAAATAAGTAATTGCAAGAGCCATTTAAAAAAATAATACATTTTTTAAAATTAGAAAGAAACTGCTAGAGAAATAAGAAAATTATAGAATTTATAGGACTCACTTATACACATTTATTATTTATTAATTTGTCGTTAAATGTAGGACATTCTACATATAAGATTTTCCATAAATAGTTGCAGCACAATATATATACATATCTCATTTCAATCCTATAAGAATGGACAAATAAGACATTAATGACAACCCCATAAGTTGATTCCCAATAGCAAAATCAGTGGAGAAGATTTTAATGTTAAAAAGCACTGTTATCCATTGGTTGGATATGTTTCTTTCTGACTTTTAAATTGTCTTGATTCTTATCCATCTTATCACACTTTTTGCTTTAGGTTGAGACAGCACTCACAGAATATATGGTTGCAATCCAATATCAAGTGTTTAGCTTAATTATTTTACTGCTCTTTTTGTCTACTAAAAAGCTGCAAATTGAAAGTGATTCTTCTTTTACCCAATAATGCACTAATTCAGTGATCATAGGCATCTCTTGAATTATTAGAGTATAACTCCTACGTGAAATTAGTGCTACATCTGCCTTTTATCTCTACAATTATCCTTAATCTTAGTTTAATATGTATAAATATTAATATATAGTATTTGTTACCTGAATCCCATTAATTTTCATTAAGTATATTAACGTATTGAGTCCTCACTTACATGAGAAGTGAGAGATTTCGAATTTAAGTCCTTTCAATTATAAGTATTTTCACCAGTTTAATAAATTTAGAAGAGGATTATCCTGTAGTCCGTAATATTAGATCGTCAAAAAGTTTTAGTCAGTGTTAAAAAAAAAGATGGATTCTATAATTACCAATCACAAGTTGAGAACTTTTGCTCAGTATGGCCTACAACCTACTACTTTTATGAGGTCAATAGGAGTCTATAATAGAGAGTAGAATAGGTGGTATCAAGTTTTTTCCATAACATATTGAATTATACTTACCTACATCAATTTACGAAAGTATTCCTAAATCGGACTAATAAAAATAGAGATTTTTTAAATATTGTTTTCAATTTGTCTTTTTTTTAGTGTATAGTTAAAAATACTCTCGTTTTAATAAAAATTTATTTTTTATAATTCACTAATAGATTTGTAAATTTAGTCTAAATAAGTAAATCACGTATATGTTTGAAGGTAGTATAGTATTTCTCAATTATGAGTCAAAACCCACTATGAGTTTGCATGATCACAAACCGTAAAAACACAACTAATTTAACTTATTACATTTTATTTTTATGTGCGTATTTATATTTATTTCAAATGGTTGGTTGTCCTATAATTTTGCAGCAATTGAATTTAGCGAAAGGCTGATTTATTTCGGAATAGCAACAAGCTTAATAATATACCTAACAAAGGTGATGCATCAAGACCTAAAAACGGCTGCAAAGAGTGTAAACTACTGGTCTGGAGTGACCACTTTGATGCCTCTTCTTGGAGGGTTTGTTGCTGATGCTTACTGGGGCCGATTCTCCACAGTTTTTGCTTCTACCATTATCTATCTTCTGGTATCTCCGTCCCTCTCTTATATAGTTTATACTCAAAGTGAAAGAAAAAGATAAGGAATTAAAATTTGTATCAAATAAAAGAACATAGAATGACCCAGTAAAGTTTGAAAGAGACCATTAAATTCAAGTTTGGGTTTTTATGATCCATTATGATCACTGTGTCCATTAAAGTCTATCCAAAGACGAGCAATCTTTGATCATGCTCAGAATTTTTTTTAAAAAAATTGTTTATGGAAATAATTCTGCTGCTTACTCTTTTTTTTTTTTTTTTTTTTGTTTATGGAAATAATTCTGCTTGCTTACTCTTTTTTTTTTTTTTTTTTTTTGGTTATGGATTTAAACAGGGTATGATTCTCTAACAATGTCCGGAAGTTATACCCCAAGTTCATCAAGCGCATGTGTGGTGATAATGTCAAGAACCAAGGAAGATTCAGAAGTTTTTTTTTTTTTTTTTTTTGGTTATTGATTAACAGGGTATGATTCTCTTAACAATGTCCGAAGTTATACCAAGTCTCAAGGCATGTGGTGGTGATAAGTGTCAAGAACCAAGGAAGATTCATGAAGTAACCTTCTTCCTAGCCATATACTTAATCTCCATAGGAACAGGAGGTCACAAACCTGCTTTAGAGAGTTTTGGAGCAGACCAATTTGATGATAATCATACAGAAGAAAGAAAGAAAAAGATGTCATATTTCAATTGGTGGAGTTTTGGGCTTTGCTCAGGACTCTTATTTGGTGTAACGCTCATTGTTTACGTACAAGAAGAGATGGGTTGGGGAGTTGCAGATATTATTCTAACTGCAGTTATGGCTTTTTCATTAGTTATTTTTATTATTGGAAGGCCATTTTATCGTTATCGGGTTCCTACAGGTAGCCCCTTAACTCCATTGTTGCAGGTTCTTGTTGCTGCTATTAAGAAAAGAAGCTTGCCAAATCCTTCAAATCCTGATGAGCTCTATGAAGTACCCAAGTCGCAAATGGATCACCGAAGCAGACCTCTTTACCATACCCAAAAACTCAAGTAATTAATCAAGCTCCTCTCATTTATCTTTTTTACTTCTGGCAAAATTTGAACGTCCTGGTTAGTTATAATTCTAATTATATGACTGCAGATTTCTTGACAAAGCGGCTATTCTAGAAAGCAAAGAAAATGAAGCTGAGAAACAAAATCCTTGGAGACTTGCAACAGTGACTAAAGTGGAGGAGATGAAGCTTATTATCAACATGATCCCAATATGGCTAGCAACCTTACCATTTGGAGTATGTGTAGCACAAGCCTCAACATTCTTTATCAAGCAAAGCACAACATTAGACAGAAAAATTGGTAACAATGGTTTCTTAATCCCTCCAGCTTCGGTTTACTCACTAGCTGCAATTGGCATTTTAATCTCGGTAACCTTTTTCGAGAAAATCCTAGCACCAGTACTAAGAAGAGTGACCGGAAACGAGCGAGGCATCAATATCCTTCAAAGAATAGGAATTGGAATGGTTTTCTCAATTTTGACAATGGTAATTGCAGCTTTGGTAGAAAAAAGAAGGCTAGGTATTATGGAGAAAGATCCATTAAAGGGTTCACTTTCAGTAAGTGTGTTTTGGTTGGCTCCACAACTTCTTATTATAGGGTTTGGGGATGGATTTACATTAGTAGGCTTACAAGAGTATTTCTACGACCAAGTTCCTGATTCCATGAGAAGTTTAGGCATTGCATTTTACCTTAGCGTGATCGGAGCCGGGAGTTTTCTTAGCAATCTTCTGATAACAATTACTGATCATGTGACTGAGAAATATGGAAAGAGTTGGTTTGGCAAGGATTTGAATAGTAGTCGTTTAGATAATTTTTATTGGCTTTTAGCAGGAATAAGTGCAGCAAATTTAATAGTTTATATATGGTTGGCTCGAAGATATTCTTATAAAAATGTGAATAGGAATGTGGCTGTAGCTGATTGCTCTGGTGATGATTGGGCAACCTCAATGCCTTGAACTCAACTAGTGTAAAAATAATTATGACTTAAAATTCCTCTATGTAATATGTAATAGTATGTTATGTTATTTAGTCATGAAGATTTCTTGTGCAATATAATGTGTGCTCGATTACAAAACAATAATAGTTTTAGTATTGAACATTTGTACCAAAAGATTTAAGAGTTATACAATTGGTCCTATTACGTAGGGTAGGAGCCAATTTTTAAAAAAAGAAAAAAGCAAAATTAGCAGCCAATAATAGCCAATCAACCCTTTTTTTTTTTTTTTTTTGGATGATAATATTCAATCTAAAAGTTTATGTTATAATCATAGCCATCGAGCTTTGATATTTAATTTGTTGTTAAAATTATTGATTAGACTTGGATCTATCATTTTCCTTTGTTCTATAACTCTACCTATTTCTACCATTTTCATAATTCTATTGTTAGAGTTGGCATAGCCGAAAGGTAAAGCCATAAAGCAAAAGATTTGAGGTAAGTTGTCGTTTGTGTGTTGTCGGATAGATTGTGTTAGTGAAGCGGAGTTTTGCCATTCGTTGCTTTATTGTCTATTGCATAAAGAGATAAAGTTGAGAAAGAGCACAGACGCACGCATATAGGGTCCAAAGGAGACTTGGCCCATCCAAAAAAAATTCAATTTTTTAGTATTAAAAAATTGAAAAACAAATATTTTAATTTAGCTTCTCATTAATTAAAATTGTAGTTTAGTTCCCTAATTTTTTTGGGTTGGATCCATCCATGATAAAAAGAAAGTGTTTATGTGATTTTTCGCATGAAAATTTAATGGTGGTTTTAAGGTAATCATTCTGTCAATTCGATAAATTTAACTGAACTTTTAACAAATCAAATTATTTTTTGAATTAACTGAATTTAATCTAATTAAATTGGTTGAATTAACTTTTATATTAACCGCTTTGAACTAAAATAATTAATTTACACACCCCTATTTGACAAAATTAAACAAAATTGAACGATTTAATTGAATTAATCAAATTGGTTAAACCATTTACACACCCCTATTTGACTAGAGTTAGGAAATAATGTTTTTGTTTAATCTACTTGTGACATACATAGGGATATCGTATATGGTCAGATTTAGTTTACTTTTGCAGTTATTCGATTAATCAGTTTCAGTTCTAATGTCTGTTTGTAATTTTATAGAACCTTGGTTTCAATGTTTTTAATACAAGTAAAATAAATAATTTTTTACCTAAGAATCAACTATTTGATCAGATTGAATTAGAACAAATCGAATCAATTGGTTTATTTTGATTATTAAATTTACTTTAACATAGTTCAGTTTCAATAAAAAGCGATTTTTTATTTTTACAATTTTATTCAATTCGATTTAATTCAGAATTAATGTATTTGTACCCCTTATTAGCCATACATGTCATGTCGGTAAAGGGATAAGACTTGCCATTTCACCCTGCCACATTCATTGAGGCACATGCGCTCAGTGAAATTAGGATATAGATGAATTAAAATTAAAATACATGGAAAAAATTGAAATGAATTCTTAGACGGTGTATATAACTAATAAGGTTGGCTTAATGTATATTTTACCATGAACTTTTTTTGAATTATTGCAATGTTACCATAAAATCGCCTGTGTTGTATTTGCATCCTAATTATGTCGTTAAATAGCTTACCAAACCAACCTCAATTCTCGTAAGAGTTAGAATACAAGTTTGATCATCGGAAAACGTACTTTATTGGAAGATAAAAAATCTTTACGCTTCTCTTTTCAAGAGAATTATACCTCCTAATTATCCAAAAAAAGAGAACTCATCAAATAATTGTAACTTAGTTATCAGACGCAACCATCTATCAACTACATTAATTAATCAGCTGAATCAAACGGTCATTTTCTCATTCTATGATTTTATGATGCTAAATTATCAATTCAAGACGTCAATTATATACTAAAAATATCATAGTGAAATTTGACATCATAGTCCTTGGTTCCTGCCAGCTTATCAAAGTTAAGGTTTGTTATGAACATGAATTTGATGATCCATTGTCATACATCACCTCCTCATACCTTTTTGTTATCTAATTTTAGTTATAAATGGAGACTTGCCCATTAAAACAAATTTTTTTTAAAAAAAATGTAAAGTCGATATGTTGATGGAGTAACAATATCGATCTGGAATCAACCTTCAACAAGTGCAAGATCCTCAATTGTCTCTTTCGACTACCAAATATGAACGCGTATTGGTTACATGGAATGATTTATGAGCCTGAAATTCATGACAAAATTTGAAGCAGACGCACCAACTTAGGATTTATTCTTATAAATTTCACACATGAACAGCCAAGAGACACCAATTCGGGCATGTGACAAATGTGCCAAGTTCCTAATTTTATTGTTATTATTATTATTATTATTTCTTGAAGATCTTTGAATATATTCTACAGATAATGACTAAAAAATAAGTTTATGAAGGAGATATATTGAAAAGAAAAAGAAAAAGAAAAGAAAAAAAAATACAATGATCGAATATATGACAGCCAGAGAAAAACTCGAATCTTGTAGTTTCATAAAGGAAATTAGTGATTGATGTTGGATGTTGGCGAAGAATTTAGTGACAAGCTTGGAACCCTAAGTTACAGGGAGGGTCCAATCGAGAATCCACAGAGGTGGTAAACACCAACTCATTCTTTGATAGCCCCATTAACTAGAGAGTGCAGAAAAGTAATGTGAGCCAAGATTTTCTTTTGTGGCATATCAAAAAGATTGTAAGAATTGAAAAGAACGATTTCAATTTTAGTATGAGAATATTTTAGTATGCAAATTTATACTCTCTTTTGGGTTCAATTGCTAGCTTGAAAATGACCTTATATTCATAATTTTCATATTTGATATATAATTGGATTGCGACTTGCCAGTTTCAAATATAACTCAATATGGTATGCTAGTAATTTCTAAAACTAAAAGGATTTTGAAAATACCTAATGAAAAAAAAAATCTGAATGTTGACACTTTTATCAATTTTAGCCATTTTTTTAATTTCATCTATCAATATTGTGAATTTAATTGGATTGTGAATTTATTTTTTCATATCAAATATGATATGTGGTTCCATGAGATGTCAGGTCAGTGCTAAAACATCAATCCACTTGGAATAAAAAATTATTTCAAAGAATTTAGTATAAAAAATTATTCAATTTTTTTGTACTTCAAAAATATTAAAAATTAAAAATTTTAAATTATTGTTTTTTTATTTTAAAAATAAAAATTATTATTTTATTTATTTATTATATATGAATTCAATCAATAATAAACATAAAACCTTTTAATTTTTTTTAATATTAGTTCAAAATCAATATGGAGTAATTATTTATGATATATTAATTTTACAATCTCAAATTTTTAATTAAATTAAGATATACAAAAATTATTATTTATAATTAAAATTTTAAATTTTATAAACAAAAGTTTTATAAAATATAAAACTGAAAAGTTGATTTAAAAATTTCGGTCAAATTTGCAAAATTAAATTGAATCGAGCTATAAATATAAATGCCAAAACTTTCATGGTAGAAAAAAAAAATTAGAGATTTAATAATTTTTTTATTTTAAAAATTTTTAGGTATCCGTTTGTTGCAGTTGTTTGTTTTTAATTTTTTATTTGTTAGAAACATAAAACAGTTTTTGGTTACTTATTTCTCAAAACTATTTTTTTTCCTAAAATTATTTTTTCCTTTCTTTTAGTTTATGACGAAGAAATTCTTCCAACTATCAAATCTTTCTCTTATTAAGCCATTAAAGATTTTAGTTAATAATAAAAAAATCTAAAAATCTAAAATCTAAGATAAAATAATTAAAAATATTTCACACTTTTATTTTTAAATTCAAAATTAAATTAACTATCGATTATTATGTATACAATCAATTGAATAAAATATAATATCCAAGTATTATATAAATAAATAATAATAAATGACATTAAATACGCCACTTAAAGATTTTATTAGATAAATAAAAAATCTTAAAAATCAAAATCTAAGATAAAAATTAATTAAAAATATTTCACACTTTTATTTTTTAAATTCAAAAATTAAATTAACTATCATTATTATGTATTACAATTCAATGAATTTAAAATATATATTCCAAGTATTATATAAATAGAATAATAATAAAGACATTAATAATTTATATGGATATGAGAAAAATAATAATAGAATATAAAAATTGAATCACTAAAAGAGAAGGAGATGGAAAAAACTCATAGGAATTTTAATTAGAGATAATTAAAAATAGAGGATTGTATATTTATATAAATTAAATGAATTAGATAATAATAATAATAATAAAATAATTAAATAATAATAATAAAAATATAAATAATAATAATAATAATTAATACAAACTTTTAAGGAAGAGCAAGTTCTTATATTAGAATTGAAAAAAGAAAGGGAATGTTAGTAATACCAAATCAAGAAGCAGAATCTACATAATAATAATAATAATAATAATACAACTTTTAAGAAGACAAGTCTTATATAAATGAAAAAAAAAGGGAATGTAGAATACAAACAGAAGGCAGAATTACAGAAACTATTATTTGTAGTTTCATAAAATTTATTATTTTTTTAAAAAACAGTTTTCTGAAAAGTGAAGAAAAAAAAATTAAACAAGTTTAAACAAATAAGTTTTATTTTTTTTAAAAAAAAATGAAAATAAAAAATTTAATCTAAAATAAACAGCACCTAAATTTTTTATTAGAAGAAAAATTTTACATTTATAAGATTTTTAAAAATAACAGTGTTTAGTTTTTCATTTTAAATTATTAAGTAAATAAATTAATAATTTTTTATTCTACATGAACCGATGATTTAATATTGATTAGGCATCCAATGGACCCAACAAATCAAATTTAGCCACTACGTTAGCACCAATTTGACAGAATGCAAATGGAGACTAGATTTAATACGAAGAGTAAGTTCACAGCATTTATTGACAAATTACAAAAATTGACTAGAATTGGTAAAAGGTTAGGGTTTAAGATACTCTTTTACCATTTAGCCTTTTAAGAACTGGCTAGGTAGTAATCAGGTCACCAACTTGGTAGCTTGAGTAACAAAATATAGGCCCTGTTAAGCAACAATATTTTAATTGGATTAAAACACTATCTTAATTAATTACGGATTTAATAATATAATATTTATCTTAATGCTTAGAATTTGAGACAGTACTTCACATTATGATCCCAAATGTTTAGCAATTGACAAATTTTTTATGACGTCTATATCTATCGTTTGTCTTTGCCATATCCTCTATTGCAGCATATTTGTTTATACACTCTTTTGTCGTTTTATATTAAACAGCTAATCAAACTGTTATTTTTACTAAATACTTTTATTCTTAGCTGCTACATAAATAGCTAACAACTAACAATTAATATATAACAGCTAACAGCTAGTAAAATAATTGACAATTATTACAATAATTAACATATAGTAAAACAGTTAAGATTACCGAATAGGCAGTAAAAAGTGCATGCAAAAATTGTAGAGTAAACGGTGGAAAATGCAAAGGAGCTTGAAAGGTAAATGAGCTTAAAACGTAAAGGTACATTGTATTGAAAAGGTACTATAAATAGATTTAGAAGAAAGATAAATGACAATTGAATTGAAATTAGCTTGTCGTGTTGTTTGACCGTTAAAAGTTATTAGAGTTTATTCTATGTGTGCTCTTTCCTTCTTATAATTTCCTTGAAAGATTTGAAATCTTCCATTTTTCCATATTTAAGACAGCCAAATTAAATTAACTAATCTATATAATCTTCTTAAAAGATTTCGGATCTTCTTTTCCATATTTGAGACAGCCAAATTAAATTAAGTAATCCATGGACCTTAACCAAATTAATTAATTTAATTACAATGATTAAAAAATATTAATTATTATTTTGAAGCTTTTTACAGGACATGACCAAAAGGGCAAAATAATAATTAATATTTTTTTATCTTTGTAATTAAATTAAATAATTTGGTTAGGGTCCATGAATGTTTACACTAAATTAAGTTAATTGTTGAAGAAGATTAATTCGAATTCTTGTCCATTTATTAATATTAGGTGGGTCGATGATGACGTGCATCATCCATTTAATTAATGAAAATAAAAATAAAAATTTCTAATTTTTATTAATTTTTTATAAATAAAAACGCTAGCTCCAATAAAAAGAAGATTGTTAGATGGTCTCTTGAAAATGAGACTGGAGCTAGTTTTTCTCTTTTATCAATTAAGGTTTAATGTCAGTATGTCTCTTTGAAACATTAAAAGAATAATATTTTTTAATCAGTAGACTAATATAGAGATATGTACATTTAAAATGATCCCAAAATAAAATTTAAATTCAGTTATTTTGCAAACACCTTTTTTTTTTTTTTAAATAATTTGCGAACACCTTTAAATCATGAGTGGAAAAAAAAAATGTGTTCACGTACACTGTTTAAAGATTGACTTGTCCAAACCAGATTCATGATCCCCTTATGAACTAAATTAATAAAAATATAAATTTTTATTAAAATGAAAATATTTTTTATCATACACAGAGAAAAAAAAAGATAAAATAGGAGGAACAATTTTTAAAAAATTTTCATTTTTATTGATTTAGTTCAACATTGACATCATGATCCTGTCTAGAGAAGTATGATCCTAATGTATATATATTGATAAGTGGGCGATTTAGAAATGTTTTTGGCATGGATTATTTTATTTCCAAATGCTTATCTGCATGCAGCTGTGCAAGATGTGTTGGAAAGAAGTTCATCATGAAACCATCGCATTTTCAACATTTTTCTCCCACATGAAATTGACGGCCAGTTTAGGATATTTAGGCTTTAATTTATTTGCAGTGGCAGGTTTATACTTTAAATATTAAGGATAAAAAATAAAAATAAAATTTTTGGAAGACTAATAGATATATTTTAACTAAAAAATATAAATAAAAACTTATGAAAAAAAAGTTTTTTTATATATATGAGGACCGAAATAATATTGTAGAGTACACAACATGAGGTAGTCTTTCCATTTGAATAACATTCACTAAATTGGTGATAATCTTTTTGTGACGGAGAGTATTCAAATTCGAGATGTCTTACTTTTTACATCTTCCACAAAAAATAAAAAGATCAACCAGACCACATCTAATTGTCTATAAACAAAATTAAAATTTAAAAAGTTTGAAGAATCATGACCCAAGCATAAAGTAGGTAGATCATACCATTTTATAAGTGACATTAGGCATTAAAATCAAACTTGTTTTATCTCCATTACAAAGTCATTTAATAACTATTGACAAATATTAAAAATTATAACTAGATATATTGATGTAGTTCACAATTTTATTTCATTTAATAACTATTGACAAATATTAAAAATTATAACTAGATATATTGATGTAGTTCACAATTTTATTTCATTTAATAACTATTGACAAATATTAAAAATTATAACTAGATATATTGATGTAGTTCACAATTTTATTTCATTTAATAACTATTGACAAATATTAAAAATTATAACTAGATATATTGATGTAGTTCACAATTTTATTTCACAATTTTATTTCAGTCAACGCTTTCCAATCAAGAGAAATAGTAACTAGCATTCTTATCGATATATGGAACAATGATAATGAAATTAAAGTATTTTGATATCTTACCTTGAAAAAAAAATGTTATATCACATTTTCTGTAATCACATTATGATAAATACTATGGGTGGTACCGGTGAAGTGGTCACCCTTGTATTTTTTTTTTTTTTTTCCGAATAATGCTTAGGTTTAAGTAGTTTGATATATATATGTGAGTTATTATTGTCTATATTTTAGGATTTTATTCTTAGATCTAGTAATTTTCACGGTTTTTGAAATTTGTTCTTACCATTATAGTGATTTTGTTTATGATATTTTTTTGACTTGGACAGTTATGCGGAAAAAAAGTGTAGATACTCTCTGATACAAAGAAGAAATTTGAAGATAATGATATCAGACTTGTAAAAATACCGTAGAGTTGAACAATGACCATGAATATCCACCAAATGGAATGAGCAATCGCCTATAGCACATGCATTACATTTTGTCAACTTGATAGTATGGTTGAAACCAAAAGTGTGTTTTTTATTCTTTAAATGAATTGTTTATTATTATATTTACTGTGCAAGAATATAGAAATATATTTCTGCATTTTATATCTGTACATAGTTTATTCTTAATGAAATTTTTAGTTTGATTCCTTCTAAAAAAATATTATGGGTTCAGATGGGAAATAAATCATATTTTTTTAGTTGAATTTTAGTTGTGAGATAAGAAATTTAAGATCGAGAGTCGCACTATAATTGGAAACAGTGTGTATTATAAGTGTCACCACCTCACTAATATATATCTTTTTCTCCCTAAATGGTTTTAAAAACTTTGTGTTGTTATTAATCTTGATCATCTATTAACATTTATCTTTTTCTTTCCTTTATATTTCTTTCTTTTCAAGATTGAGACCTATTAATTTCTTTCTTTCTTTTTTCCTTTAAAAATAGTGAATGGCATTAGACTATTATAGATTATAGTATATTATATTAATTCACAATTTTAATATAAAAAAAAATATATATTTTTTTAAATTACAATTAAGATAATTATAAAAGATGAGATTGTCTAAAAATGAGTGTCAAAGATTGGAATCTCATCAATGTAAAAATATCCATCCTAAAGTTGAAAACATTTATAACAACTAAGGTGCAAGGCATAATTGATGAATACAAAAGCCAAATCATTAGAGATTCTTTGCTTGTGGATAGATATATATATAGCTATCAAATGGTGAGAAATGAACAAATGAAACACTATTAGGGAAAGTCATTTACAGTGGTGGAATTCATACGTTTGTGGGGCTTTCTAAGTTTGGTCCATTGTATAACCACGAAAAGAATTCTGTTCTCATGGATGCTATTCCATTCTAAACAATGACATCTTTCTTTTTCTTATTAATTATTATTGCATATTAAAAATGAAATGCACATATTTACAAGTCAACCAAGAGTTAGTATTCCTTCCTCTATATAAAGCCAAACTGCTTTTATAACAATCCACACTTGAAGGCAATAATAATAATACTAATTATTTAATTATATAGTCAAAGATCCAAATTTATGGAGCCACAAAAGACAGCAAAAACAAGAGAAGTTGATACAGAGAAATGGGTTTTTGATTCTTCTGTAGATCATAAAGGATGGGTTCCTGTTCGAGCTCGAACTGGTGTTTGGAAAGCTTCTCTTTTTATCATTTGTAAGTACTTCTTATCTGTTCTTTTGGATTAGTACTACATTAATTCTCTTTTAATTCTTTACAAGTCACATGACTAATACCATATTAGTAGAGAGTTTTAGTGACAATATAATATAAAGAGTGCATTTACATGCAAAAATGGTAATACTTTCAATTAATTATGTATTAGTTTAAAACTATATGGTTGTGTATAATTATATTTTAGGTGTCATTGAAATTTTTTTTTTTTTTTTAAATTCATTGGGAGGCCTGATAGCCGAAATAATATTACGGGCTACATAATAGGGATAGCCCTCTATTAGAGGCATCAAATTGATGACAACACTTGTGGTCAATAGGATTTAAACTCGATAACTCTCACTCATCACACAAGTAAGAAGGCCAATTGGACCACACCAGATTAGTTGTGTGATTGAAATTGAAATTATTAAACTTGTAAATCCATAATTGATTATTTTGTATGCAAATATTTAATATATGTCTTATGTTCTCTTTTGGCAGCAATTGAATTCAGTGAGAGGTTGAGTTACTTTGGAATAGCTACAAGCTTAATAATTTACTTGACCAAAGTGATTCATCAGGACCTAAAGACTGCAGCCAAAGCTGTAAACTACTGGTCAGGAGTGACTACTTTGATGCCTCTTTTCGGAGGATTTGTTGCTGATGCTTACTTGGGCCGATTTTCTACTGTTCTTGTTTCTTCTATAATCTATCTTCTGGTGATCATCTCATCTATTATTAACATTAATTGCCATTTCTTGTTATCTAATTATATTTACTCTTGCATGACTAATTATATTATAAGAGATCATCAAGATTTTAATTTCTCATACACCATCTTCCTTCCTAAAATTTAAAATTAAGGAAAAAAGAAATAGCTCAAGGAATAATTTCCACTCATTTGGTTTTCTTGCCAAATTATTATCAACAAAGAAAATTCAAATGTAATATCCCAAATCTAATTCCAATTTTATTTTTCTTGTTTGGTTGATGTAACTAAGCAGGGCCTGATTCTTCTGACAATGTCTCAGTTCGTTCCAAGTCTAAAAGCTTGTGATTCAGTTTCATGCACTCAAGCCAGAAAGGTTCATGAAATGGTATTCTTTCTTGCAATTTATTTAATCTCCATAGGAACAGGAGGGCACAAACCTTCCTTAGAGAGCTTTGGAGCCGATCAATTCGACGATGATCACTATAAAGAAAGAAAAGCAAAAATGTCATTTTTCAACTGGTGGAATTTCGGCCTTTGCTCCGGCCTCCTGCTTGGCGTAACAGTGATTGTTTACACACAAGATCATGTGAACTGGGGTGTTGCAGATGTTGTTCTTACAGTAGTTATGGCTTTATCACTTGCCATCTTCGTTATTGGAAGGCCGTATTATCGATATCGAGCACCATCAGGAAGCCCTTTCAAGCCAATGTTGCAGGTTCTTGTAGCTGCTATAAGAAAAAGAAACCTGCCATATCCCTCCAATCATTCTGAGTTACACCAAAACTCTCAGTTAGACCAAGGGAGGGTTCTCTGTCATACCAATAAGCTCAAGTAAGCAACACTAGCACGCTTTCCATTTCCATTTAACTAAGCTTGTTGATGGTCCTGATATAATCGGAATATAATTAAATCATGTCGTTAAATAGGTTATTTGGAGTACTATTTGTAGTTTGATTATTTGAAACTTTTACTGTGTTTTTAATTAAATGTGTCCTCCCCAATAATGTATTGCAGGTTTCTTGATAAAGCAGCTATTGTGGAAGGAACAGAAAATTCTGCAAATGAGGCAAGTGCTTGGAGACTAGCAACCGTGACAAAGGTTGAGGAAATGAAGCTCATTCTAAATATGATTCCAATATGGCTAGCAACTTTGCCGTTTGGGATTTGTGTAGCTCAAGCCCCCACATTTTTCATCAAACAAGGAACTACATTGAATCGAAAGTTTGGTAGTTTCGAGATTCCTCCAGCTTCCATTTACTCACTTGCTGCCATTGGAATGATAATCTCGGTAACCTTTTACGAGAAAATCCTAATACCAATAGTAAGAAGGGTGACAGGAAATGAGAGAGGCATCAATATCCTACAAAGGATAGGAATTGGAATGTGTTTCTCAATTTTGACAATGGTAGTTTCCGCTCTGGTAGAAAAGAAGAGGCTAAGTGTTGTAGAGAAAGATCCATTGCAGGGTTCGGTTTCAATGAGTGTGTTTTGGTTGGCTCCGCAGTTTCTGATTATTGGTTTTGGAGATGGATTTACATTAGTAGGGCTACAAGAGTATTTCTATGACCAAGTCCCTGATTCCATGAGAAGTTTAGGCATTGCGTTTTACCTGAGTGTTCTTGGAGCTGCAGATTTCCTTGCTAGTCTAATAATAATAGTTCTTGATCATGTGACTGAGAAATATGGAAAGAGTTGGTTTGGGAAGGATTTGAATAGTAGTCGTTTAGATAACTTTTACTGGCTTTTAGCAGGAATGGCTGCTACAAATTTGATAATCTATATTTTGTTGGCTCGGCGGTATTCGTACAAAAATGCGCATAAAAATGTGATAGTGGCTGATTGCCCTGGTGGTCTTGATTGTACAACTGCAATAGCTTGACAGTTGTGACAGGTGCAGGAATATAGAAATAGTAACCCACTTATCAATTGAAGGTTCTTGTGCGATGAATATGTTGCTTTGATTTGAAGATTTCAACTTCAAAGATTATCATACTCTTTAGTTTCTTGCTGTTTGGACAATTAAGAAAAACAATTGAATTGAGAGAATGCATCAAAAATATCATACGGTATAAATGATGTACAAAAATATCATTTGAAATCAACAACTTCTTTTGTTTTTTTTTTTTAATTCGCAATGATTTTATTTTAGTTTTTAGGTTCGAGATCTTGATATTTTGTTAAATAAATTAAAACTTTATTTTTTAAATTTAAAACATAATATTTTGTCCATTTTAGTTGTTGACAACATAAAAAGTGAGCCTCTATAAATTGACCCCCATTCTAACTCGTGCATCGATCACTGCCCATGGCCACAAATTTTTGTCTACTGAGATTTACTGAATATTACTTTTACACTCTTAAAAGAACGACTAACTAAAATTGATAGCCATGTAGCATCGGATGTAATTTGAAGGAAACTATAAAATTATTTGAAATCAGTGCGACCAAAATAGCAACTAATACGCACCAAATGAGGCAATAAATAGCAACAAATATGATAATTGGTTACTAAATTTCATGGAAAAAAATTCACATGAGAATTATGACCGTCCCGTGACTATTTAACGATGGCTAGAAAGTACTGTAAATTGAACGACATAATATCATTATAAATGAGTAAGTCATGAAATTTACTTCCACGAGACCTAATTGACTCGTGCTAGATCTATCATCCATTTCACTATAAAAAAGTTTTTTCTATTTATTTTAATTTGAATGGAATTTATTTCCCAACACACTTAATTGTCGTAGTTTTTATGTATAGTTGATTGATATTATTTGACTTCTAATTATAATTAAATAATTATATTTATAATATTTTTAGAATACTAACTCTAATTATACAATAATTGAGAATTAAAATAGTTATAATTATAATCTTTATGTATAGATAATTCATACGTATGAGATCAATGTATTTTAATACTAGGTATTACATATTTATTTAGTTATTATAATAGTAGATATGATTATAATATTAAGTGAAATAATTATAATTATAGTATCAATCATAACTATAATGAAAAACACAATAATTATAATACTATTAAAATATTAGTTGTGATTATAATATTTTGATTATAGTACTAGTTATAATTAGAATGTTTATGATGATGATATTAGTTATATTTCTTGTTTAATTTTAATATTATGACTAGTTGGTACGTGTGTTTTATCACAATACTAAATATTATAATTATAGAATAGTTAATTATAAGTATTATAATAGTTATCTCAACTATTTACATATAATTATTTTTTATAACATATTTCACATATAAATCCATGATATGATGTCATCTATTTAATTTAAATAAAAATTATTATTCTTTATAATTATACGATAAATATTAAATTATTTACATAAAAAATATTATGTAATTAACTATGTCAAAATAATAATTATTAAAATATTCAATGCAATATACTTATTTACCATAATGTTTATATGAATATAATTTTATTTATCTATTTAATAATATTTTATTTTACTTATAATAATTTAAGCAATAAGCTTTCTCTCTTTTTTTTTCTTTTTTCTTTGTTTGAAAAATTAAATATGTCCTTTTTTATAAAATATCAAATATGTCTTTCCTATTTTAGTCTTTTGCTCTTTTTAGTGAATTATCAACTTATCCATTTCTCATATAATTATAACCAAACAAAAGAATAGGAATAGAATTCTTCTTCCATGTTGCATACCAAACATAAGATATTCCTATTCCTATTCCTATTCCATTATATTTTTCTATTTCATTCCATTCGTTATACCAAACTTAGTCTAAAAGTTTGGAGTAAATAATAGTTAAACCAATGTAGAAAACAAATTGATAGAAAAAATAATAAATAAATTGGAAGTAGAAACATTATTTCGTAATTTATAGCTTGTGCTGACGTTAGATATTACAAAACAGTTCGTTTGTTTTGTCTTATTTACAAAGTTTCTTTATTTAAATTTAACCAATAAGGTAGTTACATGAATGCACAAACCAAATTCTGATGAAATAAGGTTTTTTTTTTTTAATTGAATCAATAAACTATTTAACTTATTAGATAATAAAAAATAAAACTGCCCTATAATTATAATATTACCCCATATGATACTTTTTATTTTTTTTTAGCAATCGGCTTTTAATATAACTTCTTAATCATTCAGTTTAATAAATTGTTAATTCAAATTCAACATTCAAAATTCAGTATAAATAAACTACTTATAATCTAATTTATCTAATAAATTTGTTATAAATAAATATAGAATCATTCGTATATTTGCATAAACTAAATTTACAACTCTCATAACTTCTAAATCAAGATATAATATCAAGTACCATAATGGTAGAGTGCATCTCTAATCCACACCTAAAAAAAAAAAAAAATGAAATCATGAAATCAATTTTTGTCCTTCAATTGTTAATTATTTATTTACCCCTTCTTAACTTTCTTTTTGTTTTTGTTTTTCTTAATCTAATAGGATATAATTGTTATTTCAAATTTATTTTCTTTCTACTTCTTTTACCTACTCCTCCAATTTGTTCTGAAATCAAATTGAAAAGAAATTGAAAAAGTGTGTATCAAATTTGGGCCCCTCATTTTTTTGTCTTGAACAGGACCAAAATTGAAAGGGACCGCTTCTTGTTTCGGGCCCAATCTAAGAGGTTTTGGATTTGAAATCAGCCCAAGATTGTGGGTTTAAATTTAAAAAAATAATAATAAGAATAGAAAAAGAAATGATTAAATTGGAATCAAGACCAAAATTATCAGGCTTTTTGTAAACGAAATATCAATCTGAAATCGATTAATTGGAACCAAACACAAAATTTTAAAAATCAATTTTATCCCTAATTGCACGCCAAGACATAGTCTAAAGATAAGTGTATATACGAACTGATAAGAGATCTAGATTCAAATTCTCTTCCCAGCACTAAAAGAAAATTCTATTCCTGATTAAGATGTTAAACCATTAATTTATTGAACCAAAACTGTTAATTTAATGAACCAGCCAATCCCATTAAACAATAAGGAAAAGTTAAGGATAGAAAAAGAGAGCAAAATTGTGACGAAGAAAAAAAAAGGGAGCGCGTGTGCATAAACATTAAATAGAAAGAGAAGGGAAAATAAAATTAGTTTTAATTTAAACAATTCATATTTTGATTTATAAAATTTTACTTTTATAGCTTTCATTCCTTTACTACAATTGCTGCCCTACCAACACCCACAGAATTATTATTTGCTCTAGTATTTAGTATTGCTATGACAAGAAAAAAAAAAAAAAAAAAAAAAAAAAATAAAACAATTCATATTTTTGATTTATAAAATTTTACTTTTTATAGCTTTCATTCCTTTACTACAATTGCTGCCCTACCAACACCCACAAATTATTATTTGCTCTAAGTATTTAGTATTGCTATGGACAAGAAAAAAAAAAAAAAAAAAAAAAAAGAAAAAAACAAGGTTGGGGCAGCATATATAATGCAAATAATAAAAACAGTTTTCAGAAAAAAGTGGTAATAGGCAACAATTAGATCTCTCCTCCGTTTGATTTTATAAAACAATTTAGAGAAAAATATTTTATACAATTTTTCTATTGTTTGGAGGCGTCCAGGATAATAAGCCAATAGAAATATTTTCCTTGTAAAAAAAAAACTAAGTAAAATGACTTATTCTTTTCAAGAGGAGAAAATATTTTTCGGACATTAACAAATTTATTACAATCTTATAAATGCATATTTTCTAATTTATTAATCACTGATAGCCACTATTACCACTCATCGTTCACTATCAGTCACAGTTGGCCACCACCACCGGTCACCGACGATATTTATAATTTATTATTTTTAAAATTTTTTTATATTTAACAATAAAATTTTTAAAATGCGAAATTTCTATCATTATAATATTTTTATAGTTTTATGAGTTAAAGATTTTAATATTTTTTAATTAATTTTCAATAATACAACCAAACAATAAAAAATAAATAATTTGTAAAATATTTTTCTAGAGTAAATTATTTTTCAGAGACAAATGGATAAATTTTAAAACTAAAGTGTTTCTCCTCTTTATTTACACTTGAAACGCATAAAAATAATTTTAGAGATTAATAATAAATTTACTTATCATTAGGTGTTTTTTTTTTTTTTTTGAAAGGCATCATTAGGTTAATATTTCAAGAGTCAAAAGCCTATTTTACAACACAAGAAATCAGATTCAAATTCTTATATCTCTCTTAAATAAATTCAAAATAAATCTACCATTAATCCTATAAAGGCCATACATCTTGTAAAAGTAAAGAATACAAATTCGACGTCCGTAACGCATATTTACTAAAAGACTAAAAATTTTTACTCTCTATATCTAAAAGAAATATTACCCCTTCTAGTTCTATAAAAAATAATAAAATAAAATTTCATTCGTATCTCCCAAAGAACTTTATTCATAAGATTAGATTTTATCTGAATATTATTATCAGTTTAAACATAAAACTCTACGTACAAACAAAAAAAAAATTCACAATATGCAAAAGAAAGTAAAATTATTCTTTTATAGAAAAAAAATAGAAAACATAAAAGTAAAAGCTCTTGTAATAATAAGTTACCCAAAATCAAATTTCAAATAATTATAATTTTTTTTTATCCAACCAAAAGTATTTAACTTTTTGCCCTCAAACATAGATTTGTTTTCAATAAATTACTGAATTTAAGATTATTCGAATAATGGCCCTTTAGACAAACCCATTAACAAAGCATTTCAAAGACTATACTGGCGATTCAACTTTATTGATAGAATGATGGTCTTAATTCTTCTTCTTGCGAAACACCATCATTTCATCCCCTCCTCTCTCACTGTCATTTCTTGCCTTGCACATTAATCAATCACTCAAAAAAAAAAAAAAAAAAAAAAAAAAAAAAAAATCACTTCCAAAAAAAAAAAAAAAAAAAAAAAAAAAAAAAAAAAAAAAAATTGGACAGCTAAACAAGATTAATATTACTATTAAAATAAGGATAATTATTTAAAATAAAAAGGAACAAAAAAAAAAAAAAAAAAAAAAAAAAAAAAAAAAAAATTGGACAGTAAACAAATTAATATTACTATTAAATAAGGATAATTATTTAAATAAAAGGAACAAAGGATAGAAAAAGAAGAATTGCGGAGTCAAAAAAGGTATGGGTATTCTTGTAATTTTTGAGAAACTTTCCTTCATTTGGAGAGAATTTATTTATCATTTTGCATCCTTCCATATTTTCCGCGAGGTTTCAAAATAAGAAAAATCAAATTCCTACTTTTTTCCATCTCAATTTTCCTCTCAAAGAATCCTTCAATCCAAACAAGCTGTGAAGGTTTATTTGGAAACAGATAAAAGAAAATAATGGAAGAATAAAAATAATAGGAAAAAATAATCAATAATTGTCAATTTTCTATCATTTTGTTTGGAAATAATGAATAGAAATAAATAAATTTATTTTTCTTTATTTGAAAGTAGTAAAATTTTAAAGGAAATAAAATGTTACTATTGGAAATTATCAATTATATCTTGCTTAAATAGTGGTTATTGAAGGAAGGGCTAAAGTTTGTTAATTAATTTGGCTAATTAGGTAATTTAATAAAAATAAGTGAAATTTATACTTTCTTCTATTATTTTCTTTCCAAATTAGAGATATTCAAAATAATGATTAGTCCTTACGGATTTGCACCCTGCTCATCCTTTAGCAACTATTCTCTTGAATATTCAGAGTTTTTTGGTTCGAGATTGAGAGTGCTTTTTTCGTCATGTTTACTGGAAAACCAATCTTGCGGCTAATCATCTGGTTAGATTGGATCATTCTATCCCTTTCTTATTATATATTTGGGATTCTAGTCGTATTTTATTATCCCTGATTCTTAGGGCTGATGCTTGCCGTATCAGCTTTTTGAGTAGGTATTTTCTTTTTTGCTCTTTTATATAACCAAAAAGAAAAATATATATAAAGACCTGAAGAGAAAATACATGAATATTGTTTCCTTCAATTTTTTCCTCCTCATCTTTCCCAAATAAGGGAAAGTTTCCCTAGATATTTTCCATAATTATGCTTCCTTCAAATACATTAATATTGCTTCAATATTTTCCTCATCATCTAAAATGATATGTGGTTCTAAACATAATATTTATTTTTTAAGAATAATTTGTATTTTGAAAGCATTTTTCAAAATTACAAAGAAAATTCCATACCCCAAATACAAATGTCTAAAACAAGATAATGCATTCAAATGTTGTTACCAATAATTAACTTTGTATGGTATATTTGTGAAGCGACAAAATATAAGAAATAGAAAGAAAAGAGTTCATAAAAGCCCCAAAATAATCTTCTTTATGGTTTAATTCAAATCTTGATTAATGTAAGTCCAAATTCTGCACTGCCATTTATTTTTGTTTTATTGCTATTAAGAACAAATCTTTTGCTAAAAAAATAATATAGAACAAATTCTTTATTTTTATCACCAACAATTAAATCATTCCATTTTCACAATTGAAATCGAATGATCAATAATTATAAAATATCTATGCAATTATCAAAATCTAATTTAAAACTAATCTATTTTGACACTAAATGCACCCAGCGCGCCACACTCGGCACGCCTTGATTAACCGCAAACACCATATAATAACCGGGTGGAGCAACGGCCCCATTAGGCGGCGCAGTGCACCCGATCCTATACCGGCCGTTACCGTCTGGCACAGAGGGCAAAACTGTCAATTTAACCAATCTTTGTCCTTGTGAGAACGAATGCGTTGCAAATGGTGCACTCCCGAAGTTTACTTCTACAATCCCAACAACAGGCAACGAAACCGATACGAATACATTGAAAACCTCTCCGTATCGTACCGTATCAGGAATTTCTTCAATTACCGGTCGAACATTGGCCCTGTCAGGTGACAAATATTCCGGCGAAAAAGCTTCGATTCGTAATTCAGTTGGAAATTCAGCTTTGAATTTGTAGAAAAAATGTGGATTACTTCCAGCCAGTAATACCCGCCCATCCGGTAACAAGTTAGCTGTTGCATGATACAATCTGGGCACCGTTCCCGGATTCAACGTCATGAACCTTAAGCCAACGGGTTGATCCGGTCTGTACAAAAGTGGATACAGACACGGGTTTGATGCCATTTCGAATCCTTGGGTCCCAGCTTGAGCTCCATTTATAATTAGCACTTCTCCAGTTGGTAGCATAACCATATCGCCCATGATCCGCCCAAATGGCATATTCTCCATTTCCCAAACGGGGTCGGGTGACGTGGCAACCATCCGTCCACAGCTACCGTGTGCAGGAGTGTCTGTGCTTTTCTCGATAAAAGCTCCATATTGGGCCCCGCCACAAATAACAATCACAGCCGTTGAATAATCACCTTCTAGTGCTAGCATAGTTGATGAACCCGCTGATGGATAATTGCGGGGCCCTCCATCCAGCGGTGGATATTCTCTGATAACTTTGTTAACCTGGTGATCATACAAAACTGCTTTGTTGTTAGCAAAGATAAAAAGATGGCCGCTGGGGAGGAGATGGACGTAAGGATACAAGTTATCCATCTGACGGTCTTCCACGTCAGAAAGAAACGGGAAAGAAACGGCGCCGTTTCTCGGTGGATAATACTCTACAGTATTTGCTCCTCTACCTCCAACAATAATCACCGAACCGTCCGGTAATACTTGATTCGTAGCATACCATCTTCCGTCACTCAATTTCACATCATCAAGCTCCACCCAATCACACAACCCGTTTGGGTCACAAGGTTCGAACTTCCGGATCTTTGTAAATCCGTCCAAGTCACCCCCGGTGTGTAAGAGAGTACCGTCAGGGAGAAACTGACCGGATGAGCACCAAGTGTCGGTGAGGATCATTAAAGGTCGAATTTGTTTGGTTTGAAGATCCAAGAGAACGGAATGTGCATAGCAATCGCGCTTCAAGATGGCATCGTTTTTGTCAAAGCGACAATGGCCTTTGGGCAGCATTTTCCGAGATGGGCCAATGTTAGTCCGGTCGAGAAGAACAACGGTGTTAAAGCGGGTAACTGCTGTGTGCATAGAGGCTATGCCGGCATTAGGGACCAACAGCTCCCAAGTGCCAGGCAACTGAGCGAGTGTCGAAATTATGGAACTGAAATATATGAAAATAAGAAGCAGCCATTGTAAAGAAGAAACACTATCCATGTGCGAGAGAGAGAAAGGAGGCGGAGGAGGAGAGTAAAGAAGCTTATGGTAAGCTTAAAAGGCTTTTAGCAAAGGAAAGTGAATTTTTATACACAAAAAAAGTGGATCAGAGTGAATTATGAGCCGTTGAAGATGACGAATAAATTGTACGTATTGAAATACAAAGGCTGCCGTGGGGCCAAAAGAAGAAACGAAGTGTCGGCCGTAGGAGACTTTGAGAAGACACGTAAGTGTAATTTTCTGCTATGTGGAAGATGGGTGGCGTAAGCAGAAAGCGAACAACAAACTGTAGAAGCATGGAAAGTGGGGCCGACACGTGCTTGGAAGTGAGACATTTTAGTCTGTTTTCTTTGTCTTTTTAATTATGTTAAACGGGGAAGATGAAACGGATGAGGTGAAAGTGTGTTAGCATTTGACACATTATATTAGTAATTAGTTTCGTCTATAAAATTTTAAGCCTGTGGAAGAGAAATTGTTTCAAAAAACTTATTATTTCTTGTTATTATTAGCACGGATTTAATTGTAAACTGTAAAATAAAAATGATAAACTCTAATTAATTTAAAATTTAAAATTAAAATCTAATTGTTGTTGCTGCAGCTATGATATCAAGCATGAATTGTCCAAGCACTCCAAATGTGTGGAGTTTCTTCACTAAATAGCAAATACTTTGTTTTGTTTGGGCACGTGTATAAATTTGTCAAACTTGTGAATAATGGATCAGCTTTTCAAGATTATACTTGATTGATTACCCAGACGATTTGATTTTTATAACGAATTAAAGCTGTCAAAATCAGTATTTTCCTAACCAAACAATCGAGATAATAACAGGGTCTAGAAGTGCCGATTGCTGCTGCTGGCTTGTGACTGGCGAGTACTGAGTAGTGAGTAGCATCCATGGGGCCTAGCCTAGGTATCCCACGTGATTCAAAAGCCTTTTGGCAGGTAATAAAAAGTAGCTTTCAACTATTATCTCAATTATTATTATTCTCACCCTGTGGACCGCGGAGTAATGAAAATAAAGTCACTCTCCAATAGTCCAATATTATTAGGTGCAGTAATCCTGCTCGCCCAACATTATACTGAATAAGGTTAAAACGCTTTTACTAGGAATTTACTCCATTTATTTATAATATAATATTGAACGTTCAATTTTTTATTTTAAAATTTAAAATTTTTTTAGATCAACACATTAATTTAGTAGTTATGAGGAAAAGGTGAAATAATTAATATTAAATTTGAATAGTATGGACAACATTATATATGTTTGAATTGAAAAAACAAAAAAAGGAATCGTGGAGTGAAAGCGAAATTGAGCGAATATAAAGAAAGATGGTCCAATAACATTATCCCTTTATAAAAGCTATGCTAAGTTCTGTAGCTGGAATCATATATATGTTCTCTATAGAGTGATTAGGCATGAGTGGACATTGCTTCTTTGGTAAATATTTAAATAATCTATAAAAAAAAAGCTTTTTTTTTTTTGTCCTTTTGGGGCAATATAATTAAAAAAAAAAAGGAATTCTTGATCTTTGCCAAAAAGCAAAGAAAGAAAAGAAGGGCAGGATATTTATATGCACAAGATTATATTTGATTGGATGTAATACAATACAATATAATATAATTAAAAATGTAATGCTATGAAAAATATAATAGAATGTAATATAATTAAGATTTTATTACTATATTTGATAATATAATTGAGAAAATTTATAAAATGTATCACCGTTCGGTTTTTATATTTGTTTATAAATATATAATGCAACGTAATTAAAATTACCACCACTAAACATACCACCACCACTCCTTCACCACTCCACCGCCTCAAACACCATTGTTCCACCACCATCACCTTAAATAATTTTTTCATATTTGATAAATGAAAATAATAAATAACAACTGTATCAAAGATATATATATATATATATTCTATAAATTTGAAACCATTCAATTCGTACTTTATTTTATTTATATGAAAGCAATAAATTATAGAATTTGATTTGACATAATAACTTATCATTTATTCGTGGAATCATATATTCAATATAAGTAAATTTTTTATATGAAACTAACATCAACAAGATGTGAATTATTACAAGTTTGATAAATAATTTATTTCATTTTATTTGGTCAAAGTATTACACAATAATTTTTTTTCAAACAACAAGTTTGATGAATAACTAAGTTCCAAATTGCTCACTTCTAAGTATAGCCTGTCTATTTTTTAACAATAGAAATTTATTCCAATTTTCATGCGGATATAGAAACAATAATCAATATTTATTTGAATAATATATTTTATACCCTTGTATGTAATTAGCTCAATGCCAGTATTCAATTAAAAAATTTATTATTTTAATTTTCAACTTCTTATTGGTTCGTTAAAAAAGAGAGTAAATCAAACTTGATTATTTTAATTAAATTCAAATGAGTTTTATTAAACCATTTTGAACTTACTTATGACATTTTTGCAAATATAATACTATCAGTAAATTTTCGTAAATCATAAAACCAAAACCAAAATTATTGTAATTAGAAATTCCGTAAATGAGAAAAATGTCTCATTATTAATAGGTTGAATATTGTCAATTGAGTCGACTATTAAAATTGAATTTACTAATAGTGATTTTACCACTTACTATTTTTACATATTCAAATACATACATGAAATATAAGATCTAAATACGTAAGTGGTAGAGTGGTTAAGGTGGGTGGTGATGGTCATAATGACGGTGGTGGTGGTTGAGGTGGTGGTGGCGGCGGTAAGTGGCGGTGGTAGTTGAGGTGATGGTGGTGGAGCAGTGGTGGTGTGAGGGTGATGATAGAGTGGTGGTGGTGGTGGTGAGGGTGAGGGTCATGGAGTGGTGGTGGTGGTGGATTAATGGTAGTGGTGGTGGTGAGGTTCGTGGAGCAGTGGTGATGGTGGATTAGTGGTGGTGGTGAGGTTGGTGGAGCGGTGGTAGTGGCGGTGTGATCAAGCGATGGTGGTAGTGATGGCTAAGGTGGTAGTGTTGGTGATACAGTGGCTAGGGTGGTGGTGGGTGGTAGTGGAACGGTGATGGTGGTTGTGGTGATGAGGTGGTAGTGTTAAATAGCCTTGAATGGTAAAATTTTTTGTTGAGGTAGCTTGATGTAATTGGTATTTTATTTACTTGATGTAATGACAATACATTTGGCTTTTGATGTAATGAATATTACATCAATTTAAGTGATGAAAACTACATATGTAATTTCAATTAAATTACATTGTCAAAAAAATGTTTAACCAAATAATATAATCAATCACATAACGTAATCTCCATTCCTTACATGATTGATTACATCAAATCAAACATAGCCCAAAAATCTCACTCAATTTATCCAAAAGTTAAATTTGCCTCAAATTTCATTTCCCTTCAATTTTAATTTGATGGGTTGGTATCTATGTACTTACTATTCAAATATAATAATGCCAATTTAGCGACGGAGCAGCTGGAGGTGGTGGTAATCGAGTAGCATGGTAGTATGGTAGGGTGGTGGCTGTTCTGGCAATAATGAAGGCTGTTATGGTTGAAACTACGAACACATAGAATTCATGTGTTTAGAAAGCCTAATTAAAATAAACTTTTCATAACTCATAAATATTTCTCTTGTTTAGGTGTTTAAATTAATAGGAGTATTTACAGTTCGATTTGATTAGGTCTAAAATTTTATCTGAACTAAATTTATACTAGCAGTTTAATCATTAATTTTTAAATTACACTGAACTTCAATTAATTTTTAATTCGATTATAAAATTATAATTAAAATAAGTGAAAATAATTATGTTAAGAAAAAAAATGATTTTTTTGTGAAAAACATGACTTTATGTAAGGAAAAAAAAAATGTGGAAAACAATTTAAACCTTTTGTCCAAATCTCAATTAAATTTTAGATAACTCACCCATTTGAATTACAAAACTTTATTTTTCAATTTTCTCCAATAACTTCTCCATAAATTTTTTCAAGTTTTCTACAAACTTAATTTCCTTTAAACTAGAATTATTCCGAGACTTATACTCATGCAGATTCGGTCTGTCCAATTAAAGGCTGCTTTAAATTTTAAGGGATATTATAATAAATATTATATTTTGAAACTTTATTTTTTAAAAATTGTCAGTTTGTCCTTAAATATTAAAATAATATTATTTTTATTATTTATTTACTATTTTGCCATTTTATTATTACTTTTATTACTGTCATTGTTGCTGTTGTTGTCGCCGTAGCTTTTATTGTCATCGCTGAAAATTGATCGAGGATGAAAATTTGTCACCTTAAGTCAGTTGCTGTCGCAGGTCGTGGTGGTTGAATTACAGAAGCATTTCTTTTTGAACGTTACTTTTGGTATTATTTATTTATTTATTTACCAAAATAGATATTATGTTAATTTCTAAATCTTTTTCACATTTTTGTTTAATTTAAAACTTTATTTCTGACTTTTGTTAAGTTGCCTTAAAATTCAATATGCTTGTTATGATGCCCAATTTTTTTTTTCTATGGTTTAGTATGGGCTTAGGCTTTCAACCCGAAAGGTTGGGTGAGGCTCATACACGGATTTAACGCTACAATCCAACTAAGGCCCAATCTACCATGCCTTTTGAATACTTCCTTCTCTTGCAAATAAAGCTTAAATGGGGAAAGAAAATAACAATACTGCAAATGCGCATGAACATTTTTTTTCCGGCAAGTATTTCAAGACCATTTCCGGCTTTCAAACATAAATTTAATTTTATTTCAAAATTACTAACTGCTCTTCTTTATAAGTATCTAAGCTTACAAATGTACTTTACTATTTGAACAAATCCTTCGGCATTAAAGCGAACAATTTTTTTTTTGAAAAAAAAAAAGACTGCTAAGTATGTTACTCATTGTTCTCGTCAGCTCGAGCCACCGGTCAAGTGTTGACATATCGATTTAAAACACCTCCATAGGGCGCACCGACTGCCGGAGCACTGATGTCCCTTACTGTAAGATCATGGCGTTGCGGTTCTCAATCTATGATAACAAGAGCCCGACTTGAAGAAGTCCACTTTCAGTGGCCAAACTCCTCGGCAGCAAAATTAATATTTAGACATCATACATAATAGGATGAGCTTACGACAGATTGAACGTTGATCTAACAAGCGGATCACAAGGCCTTTACTGTCAAGTCACCACCTCCGGTGGTAAAGTAAATATTTTTGCAACCAACCACAATATTAATTGTTGACCGTTTAGGCATAAATCCAAGAAAAAGAGAACACCTATGACTTGAGAAACAATGAAGTAAATATACTAAAAATAGTGTTTGTAGTTGAAGAAATAGAAATAGGTGAAGCATTCAATGAGGGTACATCTTGGTTGTTTTCTGTGAAGAGATTGTATCCTTCCATTTCTTTTTTTGGTTGAAGATTGACAGGTTTCTTTCGGCTTGACTATCAGAAAAACTTACATAATTGTACTCTTTCTTGCTGTTTTAAATTATCATGATTTGATTTGATGTTTTAATAACATTGGAAATTTCTTCACCTTTACGGGATTAGAGTCCTAATTGACTCTTAAACATATCTATTGCTGACAGATGATTAGCGTTAATCATTAATTGAGCTAAATAATTTTCTTGCAAGTTTGATTATCAAGTTGAAGACGCTACCCATGATTTTATATAGAAATGTAACTTTTTTGGTTGATTCTGAGTATAAACAAATACAGAAAAAACATTCTGAGAGGAATTTGCCTCCACTGGCCTGCATAATTGCGATGGAACAGATCAATACTCGTATTATAATACTTCAAAACTGCAGTATAAACGGGACTTAA
The DNA here is from genome assembly GCF_014843425.1 of Jatropha curcas. The sequence continues at coordinate 56,939 of NW_023590845.1, forward strand.
AGAAAAACTAAGGCTTGCTTTAAGAATTTTTACATAAACAATGATGTCAATATCTCATTATCCTTAGCAATAAAGTCATCACCACCACGGGCATTTTTTTTTTTTTTATGAGCAAAATTTTTGTTTTATTATTAATAGAATAGAGATAAGTCTGAGCCATTAGGTCTCTCTATACACTTTATCTAACTGGGCAATACTAAGTGAAAAAACCGGATAAATTATATATTGGATTGAAGTCTCTTCTCGAGACAAGATAAGAAAAGAAAAATAAGAAAAATAAAGAAAATATAGCCTCAATGGTAAAAATCAAATCCAAGCAAGAAAAACCGTTGTTGCATCTAAATCTCTTTTAACTAAGCTACTAGCAAAATGATTATTATCTCGATTCACATGATGGAAACAAATAATTACTCATTAATTGTAGCGTCACATTAAATTTGTTAAAACGTTTCTATCATTGTCAAGAACGTTTACACATTTGAGCTACCCCATATACAATATTTTTTAATGTGATGTAATAATTAAAAGATAGTATTTAAAGTCAGAGAAAGAAAATGACTCTACTATTTTAAAGATGATAGAAAGCTTTGTATAATTAAAATTAAGGATACCCACACACTCGAAAAAATAAATAGATTACTGTACGCTCTAAATTCCTATAAACTTCAAAAGTACCTGTTAGACCTGATTTTCCTCTAGAGAATCCATCAATATTAAATTTTAAAGAACCTATAGAAGGTTGTTCTCAATTTAGTACAGATTTATGTATATACTGTCAATCATCCAAGCCATCTACTTTTAGAAATCATGATCAAGTGAAAATAAATCATTAAAAGAAGGGAAACTTAATCTTAAGAAATGTAAACTGCACAATCTAATAATATCAATAATAGAAATAATGTCTTGTCTAATACTGAAGTTCCTTCGAAGTCAAATTGACCATTAAGTAATAAAAAATAAGAAACTCTATGCAATATGCAAACCTTTAGACTGTAACAGAGTCTTTCCATTACCAACATAAGTCATTCGAAGAGGTAGCGAAATCTCTGTAGAAGTTTCACAAAGCAACAGTATATGATCCCCAGCTTCAAAATGAAAGTTACAAAAAGAAATTTTAATTTTAATTCGCTAAAATATGAAAAAGCGGTCCCGTAAAGGTAAATGAAATACAAAGTAATGGAGGATATGGATGAATATTTTGGTTAAAAGAATGATGAGGTAAGCGGGGCACATAGAGGGTATATGATGACACCTCACCTCTAATAGATTATATGCTTAGCTGGTTCCGTGCATTCATAATTACCTATGCATGCATTACCAACGTAGCTGGCTCTGCACATTTTGCCCAACTCTGATCTCTGTTTCACACTACTCCATTTCTACTGTATTTCCCCCCTTCTTTAATCTTTTCAATGCTTTTTAAGCCTACGTTTCAAAAGTGGAATCAATCTAATATTTTTATTATTACAAATGGATGTTGGAACGGAAAAAAAACAAAGCTCCGCTTCGATTTCAATTTTCACGAAATATATCTGTATAAAAAAAATAAAAAACTTTAATTATAATTAAATTTTGAATTGAATTATACCGATTCAATACCAGTGGTTTAAAAAAAAATTATTGAAATGACAAACCAAATTAACAAAACAAAACGCTTGTGTATTATACATACTACATAGTAAGAAAATAAAATAGAAAGCACTGGCTCTCCTCAACATCAAGCATTTTAAAATTTTCTAATTCGCCTTAGAATGGATTTTATAGATAAAAGTTGTAAAAATAAACAAGTGTTCATCTATTGGATTAGTGGAATGCTCTATCATTTTTTGAAAATAAAAAAAAAGGCAAAGGCAACACTAAAGTTTCAGCAACAAATTAATCAAGCTAAAAATATATACGTTAATGTTCATTTATTTTTGTAAAATGAAAAATATTTTTCAGCAAATTATTTTACAGAAACAAACGAATCATTAACGTGTATGTTTTTAGCTTGATTAGTTTGTTGCCGAAAACTTTAGTGTTGCCTTTGCCTTTTTTTATTTTCAAAAAAAGATAGAGCATTCCACTAATCCAATAGGTGAACACTTGTTTATAATGTATCTCGACTCTATTTTTCTTAAAAAATATTTTGCAAATGATTTATTCTCTGTTGTTTGGTTGTAATATTTTGCAAATTAGTTAAAAATATTAAGTCTTTATCTTATATGAACGTAAAAAATATTAACAATAATAAAAACATTATAATTTAAAAATTTTATTGTTAAATATAAGAAGAATACTGTCACGACCCGTTTCCGTGGGCCGGACCGGCACTAGGGCCTAGGTAAGCTTAAGGCCCCCGAGGCCCGTAGTAAGCCTAAATTATTTCTTAAAAATATCTTTGCAAAATGATTTTTTATTCTCTGTTGTTTGGTTGTAATATTTGCAAATTAAGTTTAAAAATATTAGGAGTCTTTATCTTATATGAATCGTAAAAAAATATTAAACAATAATAAAAAACATTATAATTTATATAAATTTTATTGTTAATATAAGAAGAATACTGATCACGACCACGTTTCCTGTGGGCCGGCCGGCAACTAGGGCCTACGGTACAGTTTCTTAGGCCCCCCGAGGCCCGTAGTAAGCCTAAATTATTCAAGGTCTGAATCTACCTGATTGTCCCTAATTTCAACAAACAGTAAGCCCAATATGACTTGAGATAGTAAGTTTTATAATAATTTTCAAACATCTGGCCCGGGAGGGCGTCGGGTGAGAGTCAGGAAGTATCAAATAATACATAAAATTTAACACAGGGCCTATTCACATAACTCATAATCACAATAAGGGCTTAACTAGGTGTTAAGCCTACAGTTATTACACAATAATTAATTTATAGCCGTAGTGCTAAATAAGGCCCATTTAAATACACAATCCATAAGGCGGAGTTCAATAATAATCTGATAAAAGAGTAACTTAATACAAACCAAATTAAATACACAGAAATATAAAGTTTTACATTTATAACTCTGCGGAGGAAGATTGCAAGAAGACTTCATTCGAATCAGCTGCTTCCTAGTACCGGTGGGAGGTTTGGAGAGAAGGGGGTGAGTTTTGCAACTCAGTGATAATAATCAAATAATACAACACCACATGGGCATGCACTAGTAAACACTGAATTGAACAACAACAGTCCACTCATATGTCATCATATCAGCACTCACGAACCAATATCACCTTTCAAATAAATCACATCCACGTGGAAAATTAAAGTCAGTGGCGTCACCTAATCCCCGAACGAGTCCCGTCCTCGTTCAAACAGCCCATCTTCTCAAACATGTGCAGTCCGGGGAGCCATCCCCCATATCTGGCCAGAAGCCCGGTCTCGTATCTCCTTGACCAGGTGGCCTCATCATATTTTCATTTTTACATTCTCTCTTTTCTTTTTCCAAGTATCCATCAAACATCATTTCATCAGTTCTGGCAGGTGCACACGGGGGGCGCCGATTCCCATTTACCCGGCCGCGACGGTCCCACTGTTCATGCAGTTCCAGGAACGTCCTCCTATTTTATCGACCGTGCCTCCACAAACCCATGGTGACACACTTCATCCAACTCACACACAGTAACAGAGCACAGTATAGCACAGCACAATAATCAAAACAATTCCATTGTATCATAATACATCCAAATTTCATCCAAATGCACAATTATGCCACAAGTATAAATTATATAGTGATTCAATACACATCCATATATATGAGAAATATACAATATGTCAAATATATAAAAATGTAATGTTCAATGCAAATGCAGTGATTGATATGCATTACCTTATTATTACTCACTGTTGGTTTGGACGAACGAAGCTCTAGTTTTGATTCTATCCGGGAGAGCACTTAAATGGACGCTCGAGCGATATATAAGGCAAAGTAAAATGACATCGGAAAAAGAATAACAATCAGATAAAATATTTATTCATCACACTACTATTCTTAACCCTAATTTAATTTCTATCAATAATTTACTCTTTATAATTAATTAAATTTCCTATAATAAATTTTTATATTGCCTACCCGAAATTCCATTTTATTTTCTTACCGAAATTTTCGACAGCATCTCCCCTAAAATATTGGAACTTATTGCCACCCTCTATAAGTTATCAACAATTTTATCTAATAACTCCAAATCACACAAGCCCATTCCATCGGGCAATCAACAATCATTAAATTTTCCATTCCTCCATCAATTTAATTTTTCAACCGTCCTCCACATTTATCCACATCAACTATATTAATTTTTCTTAATTCCATAAATCATAAATTTCCGCAACAATTTTTATTTTAATTAGCCAGAATTATTGTTTAATTAATCAATATATTTTTAATTAATTCGAGCTTCCATCAACACTAAATAAATTAATTCAGACTAATCAGATTTGCTAAATTTAAATTAACTATCAAGATTAAACTAAAATTAATTTAATTAATAAAATTACTAAGTTAAATTATACCCAAATTATCAAAATAAATTCCTGAGAATTAGCAAGAATTGCTCTATACCCCAAGTATAAATTTTTGTTGACTTTTGCTAGATCGGAAAGGCTTACGCGTGCTAGATCGGAGCTACGGCATATCTGGGACTGCCGAGCAACCGTGGCGCGATCTACTGGACAGCAAGGAATGGTGCGCAATGAACTCGAGAGGCTGTGGCGCTGGCGGATCTGGCTGAAGGATGAAGCGCTGCTCGCCAGGTGGAGGCCGTCTGGCTGTGGGGCGCGCGGAGGAGAGGCGACAGGTCGGTGCTGAGAGATGCGGAATGGGGCGGTGCGACTGGCTTGTGGATCGCGCCTCTGCTGTATGCTGGCTGAGGTCGACGCAGGCGCAGGTCTACAAGGGGTGCAAAGAAAGGAAGAAGAGAGGAAGAAGAAAAGGGAAGGAAAGAAAAGAAAGAAAAGAAAGAAAGAAGAAGAGAGAAGAGAAGAGGAAAGGAGGAAGGCGCTGCTGGTGATGGTTGAGGAGTAGAGAGGTGCATGGTCGCTGGAAAAAAAAAAGGAAAGGGAATTTTCTAGATGGTTTTTGGGGTCGAACCGTTCGATTCGGTTTCGATTCGAGCCCAAATCTTTGATTCGATTGGTTTTCGACTTTTTTCAATCCGGTTTTCGGTTCGGTTTCTCACAGTGTTCCCGCATTAAATTATATTAATCAAATTTCCAAGCTGTCGTTTATTAAAATTAATTGGGAAAATCTTTGAAATAAATTTGAGTTGGTTTCAGTCTTGCCCCCCTTATAAAAATTCGTCCTCAGAAATTTTGAAAATAAACAAGAAACTATATTGTATACAATATTGTTTACGACAATTGGTGGTTAATGCTTCTATCTCACAATAAAGTTGGGCAAGTGTCGTTTAAGTGCCTCCCCAGAGTGGTGAATCTGATTTTTTTTCTTAAATTTAATATTAAAGAACAAACCAATGAACAGTACCTGGGAAGAAAAATTCTAATTTATAGAGCCGGGTAAGAATGATTATAAAAAATCCATGCCCTATAAAGTTATAATGTTTAAACGTGAATCATAACTCATGTTGCTACAAGTATGTCACTCAAGTCCAAATAGTTCCATAACTTAAAAAGCACAGATTCGACACTATATTCCTCACCTTTACACGTAAGAATTTATTCATCTTATAACAATCTTGCTCAAGTAAGGGTTATTGATCTCCATTAGCTCTATATCTATGGTGTTGTCCTTACATTGATGTATCGGTCAATTTAATTCCTCCATCACTAAGCTATCATAGGATAGTCCATCACAAGTCCATAAGAAACTCATACAACCAAACCCATTAATGTAATCTACTGATAGTAAGAATCCACATATTCAATCAAATTTTATTATCTAATTCCAATTTAGAATCCTTATTATTATTATCCAATTCTTACAATTAAATACCATCAATCCTTTTCCATTAAAGGAGGAAGCCAAATCATGGGTATTACTACAACTTATTTAACAAAATCATGAACATTTTCTCTAGGCTAAGTGCTAATCATAACTGATAGGTATATTAAACTGACTTCTAGCCCCACTCATCAACATATTTATCAACTTAACTATTGTTTCTACAAACAAAGATATATAATTTATTCCTAGCAATTCCTACAATGAGAATTCTCATAAAAACAAATAATACATCGACTATCACATTATGAGAAATTTCAATTCCACAATCAAGTCCTCTATTTTTAGTTATTAAGACCTCGTCTA